>VCAZ01000153.1:0-35000 GCA_005784505.1 Bagarius yarrelli
CACATCAACCTGATCCACCGTTTTATCCAATAAAATGACAATTAATTGTCGATATATTTAGTGCTTTAGTGCATTTAATTAAATAAGAATATTTACGATCGTGCTTAAAGCTGCTTCATGGAGTATATACAAAAAGGAATTGAATTACAGGTGAAGGAGAGCAGGATGATTTCAATCTCTTTCTCGAAGCTTTGTTAAAGTCATACAGGCGATTTAAACAGGCAAAGCTCGCGGCTGTAATAAAGCATTGTACTTCTTATCAAGCAATATGACGATACCGAATCATGAATGCAACACACTTCAAATGCAAAAGGAGTGGGAAGAGAAAGCAAAAGCGATTGGAGAACCTCTTCAAAGCCCCCAGACGGACTGAACCGGATTGCAATTGATTGACTGCCGGCTTTAAAGCAAGAGCATGGGTTACAAAGCACCCGATAACGATCTTATCATATAAGTGTTTATTTATATTCTGGATAGTTCAAAGTGAGCCATTGATATTCCGGAGTGCGACTCGCAAAAGCTTTCGTAGTCTTTATTCCCTTCTCATATACCCTTTTTTTTTTCTTCCCCCCTTCCTTCTCCTTCCTCATCTCCTTCTCGCTCCCTTTTTTCAATCGCTCGCCTTCAAAATCATTTTCCCTCTTCAAATTCCCAGAGTAAAAGCCCTGCCCACACACTGTAAATATTTTATAGAACCCCTGCAAAATCAATGGGTTGGGGGGAGGGGCAAATAAGAGAAGGAGAAAGGAGAGCGTTCGAACAAAGGCGGAAAAAAAAATGGAGCATGTGTGCGATTTAAAGGATTATTATGGGAGTGAGAGAGCGCGTTACCTCGGTGTCGGACCCACCCTGGGAAAAGTACAAGGTATTTCCTAAGCCCAAATCTGTCTCCGTTGCTAATATTAATGATGAGCTCTGATGGCTTAAAGAGTCTATGGTTCAATTTTGGGGGCCTTGAGTTAAATTTGAGAAGAAAGAAAAATTACTGTCCAGGTGCTAAATTACAATACATCTTGCTAATGCTAAAATTTTGCTAAACGCAAAATTTTAATTGCTAAAATATAATTATTCGGTTACATTTACCGCATTTGGCAGATATTCTAATTATAGCGACTTACATTTAGTGTTTTATTCAACAAGCAATTGAGGGTCAAGGGGCTTGCTCAGGGGCCCACAGTGGTAATGTGGTATTGGAATCAACCCCCGTTTTTCAGTCAACCCTGAGCCCTTAACCACTGAGCCACCACTTTCCCAACAGTGTATAACAAACCCTGATTGTAGGAAATCAAAACTGAAGCAGTTCCTGTTTCTTGTAGTTAGAATCCAACTGGGTTCCCACGGGACGTGAGTGCCTTGTGGGTATACCTTTGATTATTACAACAACAGAACCACCATGTATATCCTAAAAATAATTAAAGAAACGAGTTCTTTATAGATCAGAATTTTGCAGCTTTTTATAGCCAAAAGGATGACATCTAGATAACAAAATGCTGCAGGTGGTAGATCCTTTCTTATCTAGCGCTCGAACTGTCTACACTAACATCGTCTGTTCTTTGTTATTCCGAGCCAACGTCGCCACCATCACTGAGACAATGAAGCAGTTTTCAGGTATCTTGTCTTCTAGACGGCCATCCGGACAAAACCACAGAAATTTTGCTACAGTAACAACTGGTTTATCTGGTCAGAGAGAACGACCCCCTGAAGAGCCTGGTTTCTTCCAAGGTTTTTTCCATTTTGTCACCGATGGAGTTTGGGTCCTGCCGCCGCGCCTTGGCTTGCTTAGTGGGAACCAATCAAATGAGTGTTTTGGTGAATGTTTAATATTGTGTTTCTGACGATTTCTGTAAAACTGCTTTAAAACAATCCGATTGTTAAAGTGCTGAACAAATAAAGGGGACTGCTGACTTGACATTTGACTACATGTAAAGCAGCCAAATAATTGTGTTTGTTCAGCTCATGTTTAGAGGTGTCAATTCCCTACCATGAACATCACCTAAAACTCTTAAAAACTTCCTAAATGCTGAAATTGTTGCTCGGTTCTGTGAGGATATGCTGAACATGGAGGGTGAGACTAAAATTGGTGAGCTATAGAAATCACTCCCTACGCCTGTGCGTTTAGAATGATAATTTGTTTGAGATTGGAAACAGAAGCTTATATTTGGATCTGATCTACTAATACTAATAAATTAAGTGATTAAATGCTCAAAGTATGCAACACAATGTAGGGTAAAATCCAGCAGGAAGAAAGAAGGTTATTATAAGTGAAGAGGAGATTAATCTGGAAAAGAGGTTTAAAAAACAGATATGAATGTGATGGGCAGGTGTCCCAATAGGACAGGTCAACTGTGAGTTATATCGCGGGTGAAAAAAGACAGTAACTTTCATTCAAGACGGTGCCATTAATCTAATTTAATCAAATCTAATGAAATCTAATTAATAAATCTCTTATGTAGTCAAGTAATCTAATGTCATAATTACATTTTATGTAATCTAATCTAATCTAATGAATGTCTATTTTATCCTAATCTAATCAATAAGATACTTATTAAATTGTGATCTAATCTGAATAATTAATTGACTTTACTGTAATCAACTAATTAATCGAAGTGAATCTAAACTAACTAAGATACTTAATCTAATATAATGTAATGAAGTAATGCAATCTTTAATCTAATAAATGCATTATTGTGTACTAATTGATTCTAACCTAATTAATATAATGTAATATAAAATGCACAATTTTAATTTATCCTATCTAATTTCCTTAATATAAGGAATATATGGATCTAATCTATCAATTTAAATCAAATCTAATATAATCAAATCTAATTTTTTAAATAGATTTTTCTTTATTATAATCAAAAGTACTTGGACACCTGCCCATCACATCCATATGTGTTTTTTGAACATTCTATTTTGGGTTTAGTTCAGTTTTACTGCTGAATAACCTCCATACTATGGAAAGGTTTTCCACTGTATTGTTGAGCATGCCGTTTATTAGTAGTATCAGTGAGATCGGACACTTATGTGGTGACAGTGCGTCGGGGTGTAGTCGGGGTTCCAGTTTCTGCACAGGCATGAGAGTTCGTCCTCCCAAACATCCAGAACTTCAGTCTTCATGGAGTTTATGGACTTTGTGTACAGGGACATTGTCATGCAGGAACAGGGTTTTTTTAGCATGCAATAAACATGACATACAGCACTGCAGAGCACCAGCACACGCAGGTGAGGTTATTTACACTCTCAAGATTCGCAAGATGATATCTTACACACACCGTGTGCATTGCAGCGTCCGCTTTATAGCCTCTCTTTTTTTCTCTAGACTTTCTCTCTTTCGCTCTTTCCGTCGCTAAGGCGCCGAGTGTGTATTTGATCCTGGCTGAATTTGTTAATGTATTCGAAATCATGAGATAAATGCTTTGCTGCACTTTAATTTCCTAACCTGACAGTTTTATGTATGACATCCCACACTGCCCCTGCCAACCGCTGTAATTACAGGGGGGAGTTGGTGTGTTAACGGCACGCATGGAGACGGAAACAATAACCGTCTGTACCGAGACTTGCACATGTCTGCGAACTGTGTGAGGTCTCATCTCTTCACATGTTTGATAATCAATTCTTAAGGTAACGCAACGGGATCAAGGAAACAGCACGCGACAGAAAATAATTAATAGTATTACAGGATATACAGAAAAAGCAGCATGACAGAAACAGTACATGGGTGTTATGACTTATAAGGCTACATGACATTTTGTAATGCTTTAATAAAACATTAAAAAAGACTTTTCGCGCCAGCTTTCACTGTCATAAAGCTTGTTAAATGTCATACCTCAATTTCTGGCTAATTAATTGCTACATATGTTATGTTATATGTTTTGTTATGCTGCTATCATCGTGTTTTGTTTTTGGTTATGTTATATGTCTGCATGCTATGTTGTTACGCTTATTATGTATGTGTTTATTTATGTCATGTAGGTTATTTTATGTGACGTGAGAAAGAACTTTGTCTTTGTTATGTTAGCTTGTGTTATACGTTATGTTGCTTCTGTCTGTTCTATCTTTATTGTATGTTATTATGTTATGTTGTATGTTATGTCATGTTGTTATATGTTAAAACTTTCACCTGAAAAGATGTATAACACAGTTATTACCTGTCATGATTAGGTTATTCATCTTGTCGCTGACTCTTCTGTGATGATGTAATCATAGAACAATATCATAATACTGCATTAACATTTAAATATTTTATAGACCCTCAAATAGAGATAAATTTGGAGAGTTCTCTTCTCTTTTCTTCTCTTCTCTTCTCCTCTCTTCACCTCTTTTTTGCTGTCAACTTGTCTTTTTTCTATTTTCTCTGTTCTTTGTTCTTCTTCATTTATTTTCCTTCCGCCTGTTGTCTCCTTTCAGTCTATCTTTTCCTTTTGTTTCCTTTCATTTTCCTTTCTTTTCCCTATCGCTGCTTTGCCCTTCTTTTATTTTCTTCTTGTCTCTTTCTATTCTCATCTGTTGTTATATATGTTCTCTATTTATCCATTTTCCTTTCATTTCCTTTCTTTTTCTCTTACATTCTTATTCTCCTTCATTTTCTCCTCCTCACGTGACAATATTATAATGCTGAATTAACATTTAAATATTCTTTCAGAACCTTGATAAAAGAGCTTTGTGTTTATTGTGGTCCTGCAGAGAATTATCAGATCAGACCCTAAGGGGTGTCAAGATGTCGATGAGGCTCCAGTTCATCCCAAAGATGTTCAGTTGTAAGGGGTTAAATCAGAATCAGGAGCCTGTTCGGGACATAAAAGTTCTTCCACTCCAAAACATCCAGATCAGCATGTCTTCATGGAGATCAGAGAGGAACATTTTGTCATTCTGGCACAAGGTTTTCTTAGCACTTGTGAATGGTAATTTGTTGAAGTCAAACTCAGTGATTAAGATGCTGGACTGCTGATCTGAAGATCATGGGTTCAATTCCAAGCACCACCAATCTGCCACTGGTGCCACTGCCTCACAGCAAGAAGGTCCCAGGTTTGATTCCCCTGCAGGGGTCTTTCTGTGTGGAGTTTGTATGTTCTCCCTGTGCTTGTGTGGTTTTACTCCGAGTTCTCCGGTTTCCTCCCACAGTCCAAAAACATGTATGTTAGATTGATTGGTGATTCCAAATTGCCCACAGGTGTGAGTGTGTGTGTGTGTGTGTGTGTGTGGCCCTGTGATGGACTGGTGACCTGTCCAGGGTGTCCCCCTGCTGTCTTTTGCCCTTTCAGAGACTGCTGCGATAGACTCCAGCAGATCCCTTTGACCCCAAATTAGGAAATAAGCGGATATAAAAGATGAATGAATGAATGAATGAATGAATGAATGAATGAATAATGTCTCTTTCCCCGACTGACTGTTTTTTTTTTTTTAATTAGTCAGTGCTCATTTCCCTCCTCTTACGTAGTTAATAATAATGAGTGCAATTCAATCTCATCTCTCACCACCACTCGGTGTAACACAGTCTAGTGCAACAGCTATGATATGAACCTATTAGAACAGCATATGGTCTGTTCAGGGGGGTTGGTTTTATTGTCCCTGAACATATTGAACGTCAGCAGAAGGAGCGACTGAAGGCATTTATCTCAACTATTCATCAGTTAAAGATCTCACACTTTTCCCTGCATTCCAGCACCAGAGACACAAACTGTTTCAGAGTTTCAGATCAGCTCTCTGACAGATATACAAACGGAATCTCTGAATGAGACCAGACTTTCTGAGGACATCCTGTCCAGAGATGATCTAAATGTTAATACAGACGTGTGAATGTGATGAGGGAGACAGAGACTTTTCTGATTGGGTTGAAAATAAAGCCCATAAGAAAAATACAGAAAAAAATGATCCCTGGAATTTCTGTTCCCACTGTAGCAGCTTACTTTTACCCAGAACTTCATTAACAGTTAGCAAACCTTCCTTTCCCTTCCTTCCCTCCCCCTCCCTTTGCTTTTTTTTTTTTCTTTCTTTCTTTCACTATATTATTTACCTTCACCTTCTTTCACCTTCCCCTCTTCTGTTCAGCATTATAATGTGTTACAAGCACTGCTCACAATCTATAACATCTCTAAATTAGATTGCTCATAACTCATAACAGCTTGTTATGGTTGAATCCCAATGCAACTTTTCCAGCAAGTAAAGTAAGCAAAAAGTTTGAGCAAATTGTCATCCCCGCATGTGGTCCACTGTTGATTACAACAGAAGGTCAACCAAACTTCCTCACAGCGTCTTGAAGCATTACAAAAAAAAAAAAAAAAGATTTTAATATCATCTGTAGCATCCCGCTGAGAGCGATGAACGAAGGCTAAGTGTAATAAATCAGATCTGATGACAAGACACACTATTTTAGTTGATCGATTCGTGTAGATAAATAAAATATCAGCTTCATCTGTGCGTCCGGCGAGCTGAAATCACAGAGGACGTTTCTTCAATTGAGACAAAATTTAATAGAGCAGTTGACGGATGTCGGTGGGCGGAGTTAGTGTTTAAACAGTGACAAAACGACCAGGCGTTTTGTGTCCATCTCCGACAGGCCGATATTCACACTTAATGTTTACGACGGAACTGATTGATATGCAGAGCAATTCCTGCTGGGAGAGACTTCTGTTCCACTCTGTCTCCTCCCTTCATTTAATTTCCTCTTATAGATTCGCTAGTTCAAATTAGAACAAGCCGAGAGGAGTTTTTAGTTTTGCCCATGCATCATCACCCAGAAATGCAAATTGACCTCTGGGACTCATTTCAATTTTAAATTGATCCAGCTCCTGGAAATTGTCATTAATGTCAACGGTGGGACAGTTTTAATTGCTAACACGTAGATTAGTATCGGATTTTCTTTCCGGCCGTAATCACGCGGTGACAGAAATAACCAAACCTGCACAATTACAGGTGACTTAAAAAAGCACCTGACAGCATAGCTTTAAGTCAGGCAATTTGGTTAATTGCAGCACCTCCAGAAAAAAGCTTTGGATCCAGCAATGGATTTAACAGGTAAAAGAGTGGAAGGAAATTCTACACAGGCTCATTTAGCTAAAAACAGCTAATTGATAGCAATTTACTTACTTCTACTTATCGAACAGAAATGAAAAAAGGAAGAGTAAGACATCAAGCATTATGTGTTCAACTGAACTGAACTAGCTAAGGGTTAAGGGTCTTGGTAAGGGAGCCAACAGTGGCTGACTGGCAGTGGTAGGGCTCGAACCCGGGTCTTCCTGGTCTTCCAATTAACAACCCAGCACCTTAATCATTTAAGCCACCTAAACCATTGCCCCTAAAACTGTAAAACTGTTGTGTGTAACACCAACTGTAACATTTAAAGTTGAGCCTGCTTTGTAAAGTGGGAAGTGGTAGCATGGGGGTTAAGATGCTGAACTGCAGACTGGAAAATCATGGATTGAATTCTCAGGACCGCCAAACTGCCACTGCTGGGCCATTAAGCAAGACCCTTTAAATCTTTACTGCTCAGTTGAATAAAAATAAATAAGATAAATGTAAGTCACTGAATCAGGGAGTCTACCAAATACCAAAGGTGGGAGTAACTACTGGATTCAAATTAGAAAACAGGAAGTCTATAAAAGATTGCAAGGGGCCAAAATAACTGAAGATTGACTCAGGTGAATAGAAAATGAAGGCCCCACTTCAGTGCAGGTGAACAGGAGACCAGTGGTAGTTCAAATGGTTAGAGTATTGGGTTGTGGATTAGAGGATCAGGCTTTAAGCCCCAACAATTCCAATCTGCAACTGTTATGCCCTTGAGCAAGACCTTTAAGACTCCTTGTCCAGGGGTGCTGTATCATGGCGGACCCTGCATTCTGACCCAAATTTCCCAATCTGCAACATAAAGAAATGTACTGACTATCTAAAGACTATCTACCAAGGGTGAAGTCTCCAGGTGAAATGGCACATATACATTACAGCACAGTGTAAGTCTTTATATCCCAGAATGTTAGAAAATTTGGTAAAGGCACAGGATCGACCGTTATACAGCAAACCCTGGGGCAGTGACTAGTTCAGGTGCATAATAATGGGAGCTTGATGGTGCTTTGCATGAGAAGCACACAAAAAGTTGTTGGATCAAGCCCCATATTTACTTAACTTTTATTATCAGACTCACAACTTCCTGTGTTTCAGGGGGGTCTATAACATGAAAAGCTGTAGAATATGCGAAGAAAGACTTACCATTTAGTGATTTATTCACCATTTAGTGATGTATATATATATATATATATATATATATATATATATATATGCAAAATAAAACACGTTTCACCCTCATCTCGCTTTCTTGTTTATTTCCTGAGATCGAGTCATAGTGCATGCCATCATGCTAACATTTGTTTATCTCTTGCTCCAGCACATTGCACACATACACGTTTATTCAAATGAGGGCGACTGCCAGTAGACAGAGTGTCTGCAAAATGATTGCTTTATCTCTTGTAGTGCGGAATAAATAAAAATAAAGAGGACCTCTGGAGGCGGAACAAGAAGAAGGAGGAAAAAAGAAAGGATGCGACTGGCAACGTGACCCACAATTCAACTCTGAGAGATACAAAGCTTCTCGATCTGCCGAGCATTTTGTGTAGTGAGATGTCAAATTTTTTTTTTTTTTGAAACTGGCATAAAGTGTGGGGCAGCTTCTTAACACAGGGTTTTAGTGCAGTGATACAATAATAATAATAATAATAATAATAATAATAATAATAAATTAAGATAAGAAGAGAAGTCAAAAAATTGTTTTTTATTCACAGTAAAATTATTTTGGATTAAATGAAATAAAATTTGAGAATTTGATCACAGTGCAAATTTTTACATTAAAAAGTGTCTGAATACCTGTGATGCATCTTCTAGATTTAAATTCCGAATGAAAAAATAATTTGTTTTAATGAGCAGGATGAAATTTCTAGAATAAAAGTCAATAGTAAAATGCTTCAGGTTCTAGTTAGCAAACTAAACGAAGCTTAGTTTTAAAGAAAATAGTAAATGCTCTATATTTTTTATAAACTAAAAAAAGCTAAAATTCTATATAACTCTACATTTTTACATTAAACGAACAAAATCGAGCTCATAGATGTAGAAATGATATTTTTTTTTGAGTTGAATAAGGTGAATCCACTTATTCCAACATAGAAAGCTGACAAATCCAAAGTCATTTTTTGCATAAACAGTATAAACTTTATAGATAAAACGTCACTATAGAATTGTTTTGTTGCTTTAGTGATAAAAGATATTAGAGACAGTGTCAACAGCAATAATTTACATTTACAGCATTCGGCAGATGCTTTTATCCAGAGCGACTAACATTTATCTCCTATTTACACAACTGTGCAAATGGGGGGCTAGGTATCTTTCTTATGGGCCCATAGTGGTGGTTGGTGGTGCTGGGAATCGAACCCCGGTTTTTCTGGTATCAGTCCAACACCAAACCAGCCAAAACCAAGACGATAGGCAAAAGACGCAGTCTTTCGTAGTCTGACGTAGAAACAATACAAAGACGCTTTGGAAGTTACATAGCAAAACATAGCAAAACTTCGCTAAAGCTAGTGAACCAAACAGGAAGTGAGACCGGAAATACAACCGAAGAGTCAGTATTCTGGCGAGGGCGCCCTCCGGCGTTTGGCATTCCTTACAATAATTGTCATTTTTTTTAAGACAAAAATTTTTGCCTACTTAAAAATTCCTACCTACTTATCTATAATTACTACATTTACAGAATTTGGCAGATGCTCTTATCCAGAGCGACTTACATTTAGCAGTTCAACATCTTACCCACTGAGCTACCACTTCCCCCAGACTAGAAATATATGTCTCTGTTTCCATATGCTTTGAGGGGACATACAAACGCACACTAATAAAACAAGTCCTTGAATAATTCGGGAGCTGATGCAAAAAACTATAGTACATTTAATCAAAGCAGATATGATTGACAGCTGAAATAAACGGAAGAACTAAAGAAAACAGAGTGCTGCATTTTTTTTGAAGTTAATATTTTTTGTTGGTTAGCAAAGTAAAATACATGACCTGCTTTTTATTTTTGATGAATCAGGTTTATAAGCACGACCGGAACAACTCGCGGGTTCTACAAATGACAAATCGAGCAGAAAATTAGATTCAAAGCGACGTCTTGAAAAAATAAGCGGAAAAGCTTGCATGGACACGATCTGTAAACGGACTTAAGACCGAAAAACTATTGTGCATCTGCGGTGACGGTTTAAGTGGCGTCTCCGTGCCATCTGTTCCTCGTACCCCTGCTATGCTGAGCTGAATCGGGCACCAGGGTGCCACCTCGCCCCAGGTGACAAATTAACACTCAGGAATACCCTGATTTTATACTCAGCCACTTGAAGGAAGGTGGTTTGACTAAGCAGCGTGAAGCCGCTCGGGTGTCTCAGTGAGCTGCTGAGCGAAGCCAGGCTCTGCTTAAGTCAGTGGAACATCCTTATTAGAATGCAGGGGCAGAAGTGAGCTGGAAAACTGATGTCTTGCCACATATCGTGGTAAGACCATAAAACAAGTAGTGGTTTCTTACACCGTTGGTATCATTTTATGACTGTGTGTGTCTGATGTCACTATCGTCCTTTCGGTTACATGATGAACAAGATCTCTTGTGAATATAAAGTATATTTTGAAAGTATCATTTAAAACATCACTTCAGATAATTAGGTATATAGAAAATAATGTTAAAAAAGACATTATGGCACACATTTATAGCATTTGGCAAACGCCCTCATGTAGAGTTACTTACATTTCTCTCATTTTTTTTATCCAGCCAATCAATTGAGAGTGAAGGGTCCTGTTCAGGGGCCCAGCAGTGGCAGCGGTGGCACTTGTAAATAATTTCCAAAATGTTCTTCACATTATTTATATCATTTTGTTGTTATATAAGTCATGTGCCAGTGGTGCTCAAATAGTTACGGCTCTACGTTGCTAATAAAAAAATCAGGTTTTAAGCCCCACCACTGCTAAGCTGCCACTGCTGGGCCCCTGAGCAAGGCCCTTAACCCTCTCCACACCAGGAATGCCGTAACAAAAATAACCCTGCGCTCTCATCCTGACTTCCTAAACTGGAAAAATTTTACTAGGCAGTAATATAAATCTGACTTACTTAGCTACTTAGGCTACCAAAAGGAAAAACAGGGTTCAAACCGTAATACTATCTAACTGCGCTGTTGGGCTCCTGGGCAAGGCCCTTAAATGTCTCTGCTCTAAAGGTGCTGGAACATGACTGAAACAATGCTTTGATCTCAACTTTTTGGGGCAGGATATCCAAAGAAAGCTATCAAAGAAATAATTGTGTTTTTTGTTATTATTAAAATCATTAATTATTATAATAACAATAATAGTAGTTAATTAGTGTTATCAACCTCGCTAACTTCGCTGTCTGTTTCCATACTGTTATATCAGCCGCTATACTTAGCCAGAGGTCATAATTTAATGCTTAATGTGTGGGACAGCTTTCAGAGGATTGTGGGTTCGATTTGTGGCCCACCAAAGTGTCACAACTGAGCCTTTAAACAAGGCCCTTAAACCTCAACTGCTCAGTCAAATAAAAAAAAAAAAAACGTCCCTGGATATGGAAATGTAAAAGTACTTTAGGTATTTTGAGAAGCTTCAAGTAAGAAGCGGCAGTGGCGGCTCAAATGGTTAAGGTGCTGAAATGTTGATTGGAAGACCAGGAAGACCGGAAAGGCCTGGGTTCTGTTGGGTCCTTGAGCAAGACCCTTAAACCTTCCTACTCCAGGGGTGCTCTATCTTAACTGACCCTGCTCACTGACCCCAACTTTCTACGATGGGATATGCGAAGAAACAAATTTCACTGTGCTGTAAAGTTTATGTGACAAATAAAGACATTTACATTTTGTCCTCAGTGATGCAGAGGGAGTCTGAGAGGGTTGCCAATCATGAAGGAATTAAAGGAACGTCACAAAATCAAACAATATAAACACTCGGCACACGTTCAAGAGCTGAGCGAAATATAGATCGAAGTGTGGAGAAGTCAAGAGTTCTGCTTCGCTATTCTGGAGTCTGCAGATGAGTCAGCGAGGAGCTATTTACCCCGGCAAAGTCCATTTTTACAGCTATAAAAATGATTCCAAGACTGGGGAGCCATTTTGGTGCCACAGAAGTAAAGGAAAAAGACATTTTAAACACAGATAAAGATTTCTCCACTCCGAATACTCAGTTAATGTGAATGTATAGTCCAAAGAACCATAAAACCAAAACGGATGCTATCTTTCTAGCTTTAAGCTGGTATATACCAACCATCATAATAGAAATGACAAAGAAATACAAAACAATTAAGTGTGTAAATGAAAAAAAGGAAGCCGAATGTGTGAAAAAGTTTTTAGGTAAGAAGCCATTGTCTTGGTTTTCTTCCAGTCTTCCTTAAAAAATTACACCCCGATCTTAGCACAACATACCACAGGGTTTTATCTTACCTCAGATTGAGCCATTCCGAAACATCGATCTTCTCCTCCTTCTTCTAAAACTATTCCTCTGTGGAATTGGATTTGGGCTTTGATTCATTATCATTCTGTGAGGTGAATTTTTTTTTTGAGCAGATTTACGGAAGCCTGCTGATTTTGTGGCAAAATAGACAGCATTGGGGCTCTTAATGATCCTGCCTGGTGTCCCAGATGAAAAGAAGTAGCAGATAAAAAGTTCCTGGATGATCTACTACATCCAACTGGATTCTGAAGCACGCTTACGATGTACGCTCTACCATCCAATGAGCTGGCGGGAAAGGCGACTCGTCATATTCCAAATGGTGGAAAGCAGCAAAGTAGCACCTTTGAAGGTTACAATTTCTTTAGGTACTTCAGGACAAAAAAAAAATGTGTTTTGTTACATTGTAGGGGGGAAGTGGTGGCTCATGGTTAAAGTGTAAGACTACCGACCCAAAGATTGTGGGTCCACTGCTGGGCTCCTGAGCAAGGCCCTTAGCCCCCAATTGCTGAGTTGTATGAATGAGATAATTGTAAGTATGAATAAGGACGTCTACCATATTCAGTAAATGTAAATGTAAATATCGTAGGTCACATGACGGTATCAAGATGGCAGATGTAGTACCCATAATTATGCAATATAGACCGGTAAAGCAGTACCTACTAACCTACTCAAGTATTATGGGATTTCGGACACAGCAAATTTACATTTGCGGCATTTGGCAGACGCCCTCATCCAGGGCGACTGACATTTATTTCTTTTATAGTTTGAGCAATTAGTGGTTGAGGGCCTTGTTCAGGGGCCCAACAGTGTCAGCATGGCGGTGCTGGAAATAGATCCCAGGTCTTCCAATGAGCAGGCCATCACCTTAACGACTGTGCTACCACTGGGGCAAAATCTTTTCAACTATATCGCCAAACTTTTCAAAATGCTTTTGTAAAATCTGGGCAAAGAAGCTCTGCAATCAAAAGAAACCCATAATTTAACTGCGCTTATCTTTTCTTAAATCTGCCTGTCCTCGATTTTGGTGCTTTTCTTTTAAAATCGATGCGTTGCGTGACTCATGCATCCTGAGACTTAAAAAAGCTCCTTTTGGTGCATCAAGCTGGGTCTTTTTGCCCCAGAGTGTGTGTGAGAAGTGTGAAGCCTGGTCCGAATGAAAACTAACAAGATGATTTGGGATTTTACTGTGCTGCCAGCGCGTTGTTTAGATGTAGCGGAGTGTTTGAGGCTTTTATAGCTAAAACGATCAACAGTAAGTGAGTGTGTGATTGAGAGAAAATAATGACGGCTTTAGCTGAGTGCGATCGATACAGGAGTAATCGCTGGTGGATCGGAGAATAGACACGGTGTGTACATAAGACATCAGGACTGATATTTGGGTTAGTTTGGGGGAGCGGGGGGTGGGGGGATCTCTGCCCTTTAAGAATTATTGGAGCTTATTGTAGCTGTTCATTTTGATAACATGTCAGGATGACTCAGCGGTCTACGGCGCTGTGTGTAGGTCTCCCCTGGAGGCGCGGGTTCAAATCCCATTCCTGACATTGGTTTAATGCCTAGATATGTCTTTCTACTGCACCTGTTTGATACAGATGGGGCTTGTTGTCCTGGTAACTCAGTGGTTAAAGTGTTGGACTAATCCCTGGAAGACCGGGGTCCGATTCCCAGCACTACCAAGCAACCGCGACAGCGACCCACAGTTGCTCAGTTGTATAGAAGAGATAAATGTAAGTCGCTCTGGATAAGGGTGTCGGCCAAATGGTGTAAATGTAATAAACACCTGTGCACCTGTTCATCCAATCAGCCGATAATAAACTCATACAGATATACGTCAAGAGCTGTATAACACACACTTGTATGTACACACTTGTGTGGTGTACTTTATTTTAGATACATTGTGTGCTCTGTATTGTGTATTCGAGCGGAGACGTGATGTGAGGCGATGATGAGCTCAGCTCTGAGTGTGTGTTGATGGGCTAGCCGCGTTCCTATCTCTCTGTATGTCACTAATATAATGTTTATAGACACTTTTATAATTTGTTCTCACTTTCTATAGTCTAGATAATGTATTTCACATAGGTTTATAGCATATTTAAGCAGGAAGTGAAGCCGTCAGTACCTCCGATTCGCTGAAGAGGGCGAGCGTGAGCACACAGGTTTGCAACAGAACGCTTTGTTTATGTTTCGCTTGATTCCATATCACAAGTGTTTGTTGTGGTTGGTATACATTTATATTTGTACAAAATGAGTATGAATTGTGAAATTGTTGCTATCATCAAACGACCCGTAAACAAAAAATCTAAAAAAAAAAGTGTGTGTGAAAATTCTAATGTGAGACTAATGTGAGAATTCTAAAAAGGACAAAATAAAAAATAAATAAATATACTAGGGGTTTAGTGGTTAGCACTGATGCCTTATAGCAAGAATGGTCCCGGTTAGTTTTAAGAAGGTCCCGGGTTCGATTCCCCTGCAGGGGTCTTTCCGTGTGGAGTTTTGCATGTTCTCCCTGTGTTTGTGTGGGTTTACTCCGGGTTCTCCGGTTTCCTCCCACAGTCCAAAAAACATGCATGTTAGATTGATTGGTGATTCTAAATTGCCCATAGGAGTAAGTGTGAGTGTGTGTGGCCCTGTGATGGACTGGTGGCCTGTTCAGGGCAATTGGTGGTGCTGGGAATCAAGGCCCGACCTTTCAGGGCCCGGCCCGATCAGTCCAACACCTTAACCTCTAAGCCACCACTTTTTGTGAGATCCTACACTGTGACATGGGGATCATGTTTGTGAAATTTGTTTTATTATAAATCATGCGGTTTTAGTCCTGGGCAGCAGTTAAAGCATTGATTTTATAAACCCTAGTTTCAGTCTCAGTGTGGATCTGAAGGCTGCTCCACTGCATGCCGCATGCACTTTGAGCTCGAGCTGTCTCGCTCTTTGGAAAATAAAACATCAGTGACCTCCTTCGGGTGCACCAGCGTCGGGGCTAACGGGGCTTTAAACCGGTTACAGTCTTTTTCATTAGTCAAGAATCAATCCACCCACAAACCAATTCCCCGGGAGTCTACCGAACCACAACAACGTTAAAACAGCGGATACGTGTTTAACCTGCAGGACTAAGGAGAAAAAGCATTAAGCTTCTGTTTGCTGCATGGCGTCGTCTTCCAGCTAGAAAGTAAACACACTTTTTCAAAGAAAATATTCACAGCAGCACTTTTTATAAGTATAAATAGAAAAAAACTCCCTTTAAATAATCTAGTAGCTGAATGGAGGATGTTGGACTGATGATCGGAGGATCATGATTTCAATAATTAGCACCACCAGGCTGAAACTTCTGGGCTACTTTGACTCCTTAACTGCTCAGTTAGATAATGTAGAAGTGGTAGTGCAGTGGTTACAACCTGCTAACCGGAAGGTTGTAGGTTTGATTTCTACTGCTGGGCACCTAAGAAAGGCTCATAAACCCTGATTGCTTAGTTGTGTAAAAGATCTAAGACTCTCTAGATAAGGACGTCTGCTGAATGCCAGAAATGTAAAGGTTAATAAACAATAAAGATAAATGAAATGGCAGAAATTTAAATGTGAATAAATATGTTCTAGTACTAAAACCACATCCACAGAACTCTAAAAAAAACTCTGTGGCAGTCTAAATTTTGTTTTTAAGAGATAAAGACATGATAACCAACAAAAAATTATCAGTTTAGAAATGATCAGTTTTATTTTTTAGAAATTACAACCAATTAACTGTAAAAAAAGAACCCAGGAGGAACCATGTGACAGTTTTTCTTCTGTATTATGTCATAACTAGTGTAACAGCTTCTAAGAAACGCTACAAGATTTTAGGTTCTGTCTACGGAAGGTAAAGAGAGTTGAGGTTCTGGAAAAAGAACCTGAAATCTCGTGGCTTATTTCAGGGGCTGTTATATGTGGTCACATGGTTCCTTCTGGGTTTACCTTCTGGTCTCATAAGGTAAAGAACAGTTCACTACCAAAAGAACCCCTAAGCAATGTTGTGGCTGTTTAGGTTCTGTGTTTAAGAAGTAAAAAAATTATCTACAAACTATCAAAAAAAGGTTAAAAAGAATGCTGCAGAAGATGAGATTCCTGACTGTATGAAGAACCCAGGAGGAACCATGTGGCAGGGTTTTTATTTTTAATTTTTTGTAGGATCTTAAATAATCAAAGAGAAATTGAGGAACATTAGGAGATATTAAGACATGTTTTAAAGAAACGAAGAGGAACGTCTAAATAAATGTTGTAGGATTTTAAGTTTAAGAATTTCACTCGCTTTTGCAACTAAAAAAGGAACTAAAAAAAATGTAACAAAATAATTTGACAAAGCGCATCCAGACGGCACCTTCCACCGCTTTAAACTAAAATTGGCCTAAAATTCATGAAAAAACATTGTCCATCCGCTTTAAACTAAGTTCTATGAAATTCTGTATGCTGCTACTAAAGAAAGTAAATGCGGATGCAGTGGAAAGTGGTGGCTTAGTGTGGTTAAGGTGTGTTGGACTGATAGCAGAAAGATTAGGGTTTGAT
The DNA here is from genome assembly GCA_005784505.1 of Bagarius yarrelli. Lineage (NCBI taxonomy): Eukaryota > Metazoa > Chordata > Actinopteri > Siluriformes > Sisoridae > Bagarius > Bagarius yarrelli. The sequence continues at coordinate 17,002 of VCAZ01000153.1, forward strand.
TCCCGCAGCACCACCAAGCCATGACTGTGGGCCCCTGAACAATTAACCCAATGCCCAATTAAAAGATAAATTACATTTCCCAACGCCCTTAATTGCCAAGATTAAATTACATTTACCTGATAATTGGGGGTTGAGGGCCCCTTATCCAGCAGTGGACTTACATTGGTGGACCTGGGAATTTATACAGTGAGGAAATTGGGGGTTGAGGGCCACAATTGCTCAGGGGCCCAGCAGTTGGCTTGGTGGAGCTGGGAATTGAACCACAATGGGTTCCCTATTAGTCATTAATTTGGGGACAAGATTAAGTCACAAAATGGGGAATACTTATTATTCCCCAATTTAAGTCACTCTGGATAAGGACGTCTGCCAAATGCTGTAAATGTAATGTAAATGTATAAAAACTGATTTGAATCAGATAAAAGCAATCAACATGTCTGGACCAATCAGAATCTATCATTCAAGCAGCTTTTATGAATGGATTTATTTAGAGCTGTGGTGAAAGATGAACTAGCTGCCTCTCTTCCTGTCTCTGTGTCATGTTCTAAGGAGATAGTGAGCTGCTGGTTTAGATGGATAAACTACGCTTTATTGAATCGCCTATGCCACTGACAGCGTGAGCGTTTGAGAAACTCGGCTAGGAAAGCAGCGGGAATCACAGTAAGAGTCACTTTTTTAATTTATTAAAAAAAGAAAAAGATTTAGAGAACAAAGCGGATCACATGCTAGTTGCTTTAGCGTCTTTGATATTTTAACAGAAAGAAAAAAAACAAGAAAGACATCGAATGTATACTGTATAGGGCGCGAGTACGAGTGCACGTAGCCGTGCCGGAACCCAGCAGCATCCACATGTTGTTTGCACACATCCCGATGTGCTAAACACACAGCGATACACTTCTGATGAAGCAGAAGGACTCGGTGGCAGCTCGCACAGTGGCAGGAGGCCAAAACGAACATAAAGCCAGCTTTGGCTGTTTCCCACTGATTTCTCCTCCGCACACACACACATTCACACATGCCTGAGTTGGTGCCAAGTGCAAGCCAGCTGTTCCTGTCCACTCAGCGTCTCTTCCAGCTGTGCGCATGCCGAGCCAGGCGTGAGAGACAGGGACGTCGGGATGCCTTCGGTTCTGCCTCTCAAACACGACTCACCAGAGACTCCGAGCTGTCACGGGCTGCATATGGAGCACCTTAGAGTCAAGCGCTGTTTAAACTCTCATTACGGAGCGCAGATTCGCCTGAGAGAGCAGAGGCGTGCTGACGCTACGCTTCCTGTGGCATCTAGAAAGTGAAATGTTGCACAGTTTTGTTTTGGGTGTTAATCTTATTGATAAGGTTAAAAGTGGTAGGTTATGAACCACTAAGCGGGTCCCTGAGCAAGGCCCTTAACTTTCAGCTGCTCAGATGTTTAAAAAATAGAGATAAATGTAAGTCACTCTGGATGAGTGGATAAAATTATTAATTCAGTACAACAGACTATGAACTAAAGGTTTTTAAATCAGAAACAAGGGCACGGTGAGGGGGTATATACTTTTGCCCTTAACTTTACTCTTTCGAAGATTGCTGGAAAAAAATGTAAAACAAAATCATTAAACGCAGTTTGAAGGAACTCAGTTTTAAACACTGCTTGGAAGATGCTATCTATCTATCTATCTATCTATCTATCTATCTATCTATCTATCTATCTATCTACCTATCTATCTATCTATCACTGCACATCTATCCAGATTGAATTACATTTTTTTATTATACAGCTGAGCAATTAAGGGCCTTAAGGGCCTTGCTCATGGGCCCAGCAGTGGCAACTTGGTGGTGCTTGAAATCGAACCCGGATCCTCCAATTAGCAATCCAACACCCTAACCACTACATCTATCTGCATATCTGTTGGTCTAACTATCTATCTGTCTATCGATGCATGTCAGCGATCGATAGGTCATGAGGTGTTAACGTTGTATCTCCTGAGAGCAGAAAACAACAGGAAGGATCTAATCCACAATTCTCTTTAGATTTTCTTTCTTTTTGTCTAATTCCAATTAATAATTGTTTATGTCGTCGACTTGATCGTGAGGCTGTAAAGCATTCTGGGAATGCAAAACCATAAGAGTGAACAAAAAATTATTCTAAAGCAAGGACTTGGTGTTACATCGCTACAAACATCGAAATCGATAGCATGGCTGGATTTAAGACTATGTGCTCTAGCGTGTAAGTCTTATACAATTCACTTCCTGGGCTTGTTTAGGAGACAACTTGAACTCCATCTGAAATTCACACATGGTTTATATGAGTTAATAATAATAATTAGAATAATAAAAATGCATTGTATTTATAGGCACCTTTATCGACACTTATGGTTTTGTGGACGTTTGAGGTAAACTAAGATTTTATGTCAAGGAACAATTGGTGTGGGAATGTGAAGTTGTGTTTGTTAAAAGATAGAACTGGGTGAACTGGGTGTCATCTGTGTAGCAGTGGAACTAAACCTAATGTTTATGAAAGATATATGAAGGTAAATGATAAACAGCAGCAGCCCTAGGACAGAGCCCTGAGGCACACCTGAGGTAACATGGACTGGATGCGGGGTAAATGAAATTAATTGATTAAACTGAATGCATACTAAAAGGAATGAATGGAAACAGTTGAGGAGTGTGTTAGTGATGCCAGTAGAGTAAAGTCTGTCCAGAAGGAGTATGTGAAATTTTGTCAAAGGTTGCACCAAAATCAAGCAGAAGAAGAATGGATAGTAGACCAAAGTCAGCTGCTTGAAGTATTAGTAATTTTAAGGAGGGCTGTTTTTGTACTATAAAGGGGATGAAAACAATTTCTTTCCATTTAGAAAGCTATAAGCTATAATCCCATCTGCAGCTCAGTCTTCTGAATGCTAGACATATTTTATTTAATTTTAATTGTACAATTGGGTTTGACTTAATCATGTAATATTAAATAAATAAAAAAAGCACACACGTTAATATTTACTGCACTTTTAACAAGCAGAAAAAGCAACCGATTAAAGCCACGTGCTTTCCGACTCCTCATAAAGAAATACAAATTTTTTGTTTCAGCTCTTGCCTTCAGGACTTCTATTAAATTCCTAGAACAGCAAACAAACTAACAAGATTTCCTGGATTTAATCTGATCCTGAGAGCCAAACTCATTCTGATAATGTTTGAAAAGAATCGGCCCCTGAGAGCCATAAGCAGCACAGGAAGAAAATAAAAACACGAGAGAGACGCCACTAAACCCTACATGCCAACATGTACTGGAACTCTGCGTGACAAGCTGTGTACAATTTCTAACAAAAATATCTACATAGTAATCAGAATTAAAATTTTAAATTATCAAAAAGTTACGAGACATGCCAACAGGTGGCAGCACAAGTCTGCATGCAAAGCTGTGCTTCTTTTAACTGTGCGTGCAGCTTGCAATCTGTTGGCAGGGTTTAAATTCTCTTGATACCCCCTTATACATATAAATGTGTGACAATTTAGTTCACGGAATTCCTGTGATGTAGCATTTTTGTATTGTTTTAAAAGCTCAGATATACGTTTTATTAAGAGAAGTGGCAGCTCAGTGGTTAAGGTGAGCTTATCAAAGGAATGTTTATTCAAATACCAACATCAAAAACTGCCAAACCTGGGCCCCTGAGCAAGGCCCTTAAACCATAACTGCTCAAATATAAAAAATGAGTTTATTGTAAGTCGCTCTGGATAAAGGTAATGCCAGAAAATTCAATATTATTATAATTAGACAACAGCATTCTTATGATCTTCTTTCAAGATTTAAGGCAACGCCTTTGTGAAAATCTTTCTCAGTGCGCTAGTCTTTTACCTGAGTATACAAGGATTTGCATTCTGTCCTTAACTGTATCTGTTGGCATCAGACATCTTCCCACCAATTGTTGTACTAAGTCTGTAAATCTGTTAAAATTCTGTAAAAAATCTGTACACACTAATGAAGTTGTTGGGGGCAGTGGTGGCTCAAATGGTTAAGGCGCTGAGTGGTTGATTGGAAGACCAGGAAGATCTGGGTTCAAGCACTTAACCCAAAAAACATACGGATGTTGTACTGTGTATTATCATGTATGTGACAAATAAAATTTAAATTTGAAGTTGTGCTGGTCAAGTGTTCACAAACTTTTACCAATATAATGTATAAATGATCATCATGTATAGATCTTTGACCCATGAACCCTGTAATTTGCTATAGCTAATCAGCCACAGTACCAATTTAGCTACATAGTCGTATCCTAGGTCATGTGATATTGCTTCATTAATGTTTATAACTACAAAACACCTTACAAACAATGACAAGTTAATAGTGTTAAAAAAATAAAACCCAAACTAGCTTTCTTTCTGCACAGCTTTTTAACCTCGTTAGCAGAGAACACCAGCAGATACGTGGTTTCAAACACATCTCAGAAAAACAATAGACTTCCTTTAGCATTCGATTTATTAGCTGATCGATTCCTTTCGCTGTTTCTCGGAGGCGGTTCTGGAAGGTTCCACCAGCATCTAACTGCCTGTCTGGGCTAATAGTTTTAAAAGACCTTTAACCGCTGGTGGAAAATCTGTTTTCTTCTCTTTCTTCTAAACTACAGCGGTCCTTCTAACCACCTACCCGCTTTCTTTCTCTCTATTTTTTGGGTTATGTTTAGTTTGCAGCTGTTTCCGTGGATATAATGGTGTGTGTTTTTTTCTGTAAAGAACTGCTTATCCCTCAGGCGAAGTTTGTTTTCTGCAATCGTTTCTATTGTTGTTCTGTGTATTCTCTATTAGAACAAAGCTAATGGCCCAATGAGCTAACAGCGACATATAGATCTTAGATGTAAAGTTGGTGGCAGGTTAAAAGCAATATAAGAAAGAATCCAAGGGCTAATATATACAGATCTATTTGTTACTATTATATTAGGAGATGGAGGAGAGAGAGAAAGAGAGAGATCACACCAGATTTCCAAGTTTCGTAGAAGGATTAAGAAGGATTAAGAAGACAATCTGAGTTGAAGATCTAAAACCTGAAGCTTGGGTTGGGTTTCTGTGATGGTGTTTTCAAAGTTATTGTGCATGGAAATCTTTAAGCTAACCAGTCTATGTCTAGTTTAATGCTCTCTAAGACACATATGTCCCGCCCATTGGTGTGTCTATCTCTCTACAGTAGCAGCTTGTTAGCAGTTAATAAGTGTGTGTGCTTTTCCAACCAACGCTTACAAGTGAAAAAAAAAGTTAGATCTATAAAAGGCTTGGCAGCTTAGTGGCTAGAATGTTTGCCCTGCATTTTTACCATACAGTGTTTGGAGTATGATTTTCGGTACTTTTTTATGTTTCAGGGTTTTTTTCCAGATTATAATAATGCTACATCATTTATAGATATTTTAAACAACTGTACATCTGTGGCTAGTGCTAAAAAATTTGGGGTGCAAACAAATGCAGGAATTTCAATTGCCGATGACGATAACATAGCATTTACTGCGAGCTAAAATATTAAAAACTGTTAAAAGAATGCAATAAATGTAGCAGGAACATTTATTGCAGGAACATTTATTGCATTCTTGCACCCCCCCCCCCAGCTTTGAACAGAATACTGGTACACCAATAGTCTCATTTAATCCTTCCAGCACTCTGCCCTAATAAGTCTCACCTGCTACCTATTGCCCAATCACGCTCACTCTTCATCACTCCCCTATTTAAGTGCACATCTCACCTTTAGTCGGGGTCTGGTCTCGTAAAAAGACTCATAGACTTTATCATTTGTTATCTAGCTTTCTTGCTTGTGATTCTTGTCCCAGCTCCGTTTGTCTCCTCAACATGCTTCAGCCCTATCTGTCTCCTGGTCCCCTCCTTCTTCCCAGCTCGGTATCTGTTCCAATCTCCTAGTGCCACTACCGCCTGTTACCTGCATCTCTGCAACTATTAATAAATGCAACCGGAAAGGGTCTCGAATTAAGTCTGCCTCCAGTCTGGTTTGGGTTACGTTACAGGAGTGGGAATGAATAAATGATTTTAACTTGTTGTGAATTTGCGATATATATTTAGCTGCTTGTTAACATGGTAAGTAGCTTTTTTTCTCTGGAGGAGGAACGGCGAGCACAAACAAATCAAGTCAACATGAATCAAATCAAGACTGAATCATGATACGATTCCACAGTGCCGAATTTAGAGTCTGGTTCCCGAGAATCACATGTATCAAATGTATAAAGCAGAAATAAGACTTTATTAAATATGATGTAATATCAGACAGAAAAAAATTACAGATGTTTTGTACAATTTATCATGTATCAACTTCTTAAATTCATCCACTGCTTAGAATGATATAGAATAATGACAATATATTACATGAAAAAACCTAGCCATCCTTTTGTGTCCGTGAGAACAAGAAGAAAGTTAAAAAAAACCAATTGAACATTGTCCGAATCCATCACACAGCTTTGTTCTTTTCTGCTGATATCTTCACTTTCTCTATAATAGCCGACGCGGTTATGACATTAATCCGTTATCAGTTTAATGTCTTTCCCTGCATAAATTATCCTCTGTGCTTGTGTGTGAAGGTTGAGTATGGATTTTTTCCTCTCTTATTTATTCTTTCTCTAATTGCAATTTCACAGAGACTGCACATGACATTTAGCCACCTTGCGCAAGTGGACAAAGATTACTGAGACAATTAGCAAGTCTGGGATACATCGCATCAGGCCGCGCATTCCATCATCAACAAAACATTATTGCAAACCGTTTTGGCTGCATGGATACAAAGAGTATGTTTTTTTTTTAAACGTTTAAAGGGGTCATTGGATTGTTTAGCAGTGTGTGTGTGTGTGTGTGTGTGTGTGTGTGTGTGTGTGTGTGTGTACAACCACCCTGTAATGATAGTATTCTTAAATCAAAACATTTTTGGATGCCAGTTTTTGAGGTCACACAGACCAAGGCCACGCCCACGACTGTTGATTGACACTGTCGTTTTAGCATAGACCCGCCCAGAGTGAGATTAAATTGTAAAATATAACTATTCAAACAAATATAACAAAATGTGTCCCCCACAATCTACTTAAGTGCCCAAATGATTCCTCACCAGACTGCTTTATAATCGTGAGTCAGTATAAAGCAGAAGTTACTCATCTATTCCAACTATTGATTTTCCTGCTTCAAAAAAACAAAGTGTATTATTTTTTTTCTATTAAATCTTCTATCTATTAAATCTATCTAATAATGAGTGTAGTCCCGGAGAACATTGTTATATCAGTTTTTCTCTGTACAACCTTCTCAATATAATTCCTAATCGCACAGTTATTATAAACTGTGTACGGCACATAGACTGATTTTTTTTCCTCCCAATTTTTATGGACTCACGTTTCATCCCCTTCAAGTCCCATACTGCTTTAATCGCTAGCTGATTGGTTACAGCATTCCCGTTTCCATTTCCAGCGTTTAGCAGACACTCTTATCCAAAGAGACTTCCATTTATTTTATTTATACAACTAAGCAACTGGGGGTTAAGGACCTTGCTTAGGGGCCCAGTGGTGGCAGCTTGGTGGTGCTGGGAATCGAACCCAATATCTTCCAATTAGCAGTTCAACACCTTAACCACTGAGCTACCACCACAATGGTTAAATGGTTAATATTTAACAATTAAATCCATATCCATTTGTCTAGAATAAAAATAAGGGCAGTTTTGATTGACTTTATTGTCTAAAAAAACATTTTCTAGACAAAGCAATGTTAGTTTTTGTGCCTCTTATAATAGATATCTATAAGAAATTAAGAACACTGGCTAAAAGGTTAGTTTACGAGCTACTGCATTTCTACAAACAAGCAGCTTTGATAATGATGTTAAGCCATCGCTGTAAATCGGTGGTGAATTAGCTCTTTGGGTTAGCGTCTGATTTCGGAACGATCCGGCAGGACCACTCCATCACTCACGATTGAAGAGAAGTGCTGGGAGGTTGCCAGGGAGGTGTAGACAGACTGGAGTAAGTGTCTATGAGAGATGAGCTCTGGAAGCATGGAGAGCCGGTTTATTCGAGCGTGTCAGTGAGCATGAGACAGCAGCAATATTGCTTCCCTTACTGGATTTGTTCCGCTCTACGCCTCGGCCTCTGCTTTTCAACGCCTAATGAACACTGCAGTCTGCGGTCAGGAAGACTTTGAGCCACTATCCCGAGGAAGTCGACAGCAATGGCACAAGAGTAAACGGTGTAATCATCAATCTGCCTTTAATTACCTGCGGCAAATAACTCGAGCAACCCTAATTAAACGCTGAGAATTTCATTTGAACACAAGGCATCTTTACTATTCAGTGATCCTTTGCTTCGTTTTCCCCTTGTGAATGACAGAGTTCCAGGTCGTTAGCATCACCTGATAGCAAAATGCAGTCGTCTTAGTAGTGCAATAGATCTTAAATTAAACACTTAAACAGTTGGCAAATTGAAAAATATAAAAAAGATGCCCCAAAGTTTGCATGGAAAATTAAATTTCCCAATGCAAAAAAAAAATGTTCCGCCGCCTTTGAGCACCTGTGGATTATCAAGCCTCCAAACATCGATATACCTGCTCAGGAACTTATGTGACTACATCATAGAGATGGAGAACACCAAGAGACTGTGCTATGAGATAAAAAATAAGGATTTTATTTTCTGTGAAAGCATATGGAGCTTTCAACTTGTCATCCCTTTCCTTCCTGGCAATTCTGGCTGGGGAGGAAATGCAGCTGCTTGGCAAACCCATCTGAAAACTTCAAAAAGACACCCAGCTGCTTTGAGTAGAAAAAAGCCCCACAAAGCCTGAGCTGACAACATAGTCAAACGTGTGAAGAGATTTTCCTAGTGAATGTTTTCAGCTATGTCTTAAAAAATATTTGAAACAAATTATTCCTTGAAATATGTAATAGTAATTGTTGCTTGTTGGTCCTCCACTGAAGAATTATTTTGCAAAAAACATAAAGGACATCAGGAAGCATTGTCTTTTTGTCTGTAAACCTTTACTTATCACCACTGCACCTTGCTCAGTAGCTTGTTTAGCTACATACTTGTTAGCAAATGTAGAGCAACGAAGCGTCTAATAAGTTTCGTAATGTAATTGTAGGTGACATCTGGCTTTTCCAGTTTAAACATGCAAGCACATGGACAGGCTGTATTAAACTGACCTACTTTATTAATTCCTATTCCTGTTTATAGTTGTTTATTTTCGTTTAAAATATTTTTTAGAAGGCCTTTCATATATTTATGAATGAAAAAATGTTCAAACCCTGACACCAAAGTATCTGTTCATAGAAACTAAGGAACTGTCCACTCGTTAATGTTGTTAATTTTTTTTTTTTTTCAATATTCTTACGCATTCCTGCAGGGCTACCAAAATGCTTTTACAGACAAATCTGTCTCCTGCCTCCTGGGTAGAACATTTTCCTTGCTATACATCTCCAAATGACTGCCTCTATTTAATCTCATCTCATATCATCTCATTCCACCCCCCTACATTATTTCCCAAAGCACCATCTGGAGGAACTGGGCATCTTCACCACTCTCCAGGCTGAACCCCAGGATTAGCCATGCCTGTTGGATAAAGAGATTGCGAATGGTTAGGCTCAGGTTTCTTGGCAAGTGCCTATTCCAGAAACTTTTTCCAGCGTGGGCAGGCTGTGCAAAATGGCGGCCAGTTGGCGCCCTGCTGAATCTTACATGAAGCTGTCGATACAGAGCTGCATGGTGGCACTTTCCACAGCTCTCCCTACAGAGTCCCGTTGAGAACGCTAAGAAGGGGGTCCACAACGGGACCATCATCCTCAGTAATCCATCACATTTCCCCCAGCGTGTGGTGCCACCAGGGACACCCAACAGCACTACAAGTCATAGATTCTCTTTTTTAGAACACTCCTACTTTACATTTAAACAGGGTGTAATTTAAATCAGAGCTAACAGCGTTGTATATTGCATTACAATATACAGGGCATTACAGTGGAGCATGACAAGGGGACATCTCTCTCTCTCTGCCTGTCTTACTGTCGCTCTCTGTCTAATAGTGCAAAGCTTTGTGAATTCCATTGGAGTGGGCCCTGGTGTTGCTTTTCATTGACAGATTTGTGGCGTCTTCCAAGTATTGATTTTTCCCTTCTATTCATCACCTTCAAGCAATAGTGAATGAATTGTAGGTCTCTTTGTGTCTCAGTCCTTTGCTGCTTGACATTGGACATGTAAAAGGGCAAATTAACAGAACTTAGTCTCCCGTTACCCCCTAACCCTAACCCAAATTAACAGATCTTAGTGTCCCGTTACCCTAACCCTAACCTAAATTAGCAGATCTTAGTGTCCCGTTACCCTAACCCTAACCCAAATTAACAGATCTTAGTGTCCGGTTACAGCACGTTTTAAGGCATATAATTCGGGTCTTTACGGAAAGGACAGCATGAGTTTACTCTCATCGCACATTACGAGCGCATTTTCCAACTTTTAATGGCTTCTGCACTTTAGCCAAAACTGAATAATGTTTAAGGCTTTAAAACATGTCTGTTTTAAGGGATTACTGCTATCAGCGCTTAGAAGCAATTTGTCTGGAGACGCACGTCTTTTCGGCGAGACGGAAATGCACATTGAAACGGTCCGTGTTCCATAACTTTGACAAATTACCCCATTACAACACCTGGCTGTGGATGAAAAGTGCATGGTTTAATTCAGTCAAATCCCATCAACTAAAGCGGACAAAATATGTTCATGCACAGTATTGATACAGAAACACTATCTGACCACGCATTTCCTACACAGCTTATCTACAAGCTCCTTAATCCTTCTGAACCTTGAATATTACATTAGTGATAAATGCATTTCTCAGACTGATTTTAATTTGACATTTCAAAAATTTCCAGCTGAAGTCAATAAATGTACACACGCTATTCTCCAGCCCCAACCCTGTTTATTTATACACAAACTTGCCTGACCAAACATGTAACCAGCACAAAGTTTCTATAAAAATCTACAGCAGATATATTGCAATTTTATTTTTCACAGTTATTCTCAGTTTTTGGATGAATTAACAAATTACACTAATTTTTATCCAGTTGTATGTGCATTTATTAATGTATAATAATGCAATAACTTTACTGTCTTATGTTCAGGGGTTACTTATTTGCCAGGTTTATTTTTTTTTCAAAACTCTTTGTCCTTAGTGGTTTCCTAATGTAATTAAAACCAAACAATTAACAAACAAACGTATCTATCAAACAACTAAGTAACAAGCCAACTAACTCACACCAACCAATTTACAGGCAAACCAACCGACCAACCAACTGGCACACCAACCAATGTTGAAATAAACTTACCAACCCACTGGCAAACCAACCAACAAATAAGCAACCAACCAACTATCTAAACAACACACATACCCAAAAATAAAGCAAACAATTTAACTGACAAAACACCCAACCAACAAACAAGCAAACTAACCCACTGACCAGTTAACCAAACACCTAATCAGCAAACTATAAAAACCAACCCTAACCCTGACCCTAACCCTTACCACCCAATCAACGAAGCAATTAACAAACCAACCTACAAACTAGTCATGCAACTAAAAAACCAATAAACCAACCAAGGAACAAATTACTAACCTAACCAATCAACAAATAAACCAATCACTATACAAACCACGTAACAATTTCCCAACCAGCCACCTATCCATCAAGCAAACCAACTTACCACCTCACGTTTTACTTGTTCTTCTTTTTCTTTTGTGTGTTGTTTCAAGCTCTATTTTGCCACCTGAATAATTAATGAAGTGGTAACATAAGTTAATTGCCTAACCAAAACACAAAGCAAAAAAACGGACCATCCAAAACCAACCAACCAAGAAGTCCGGATACTGGAAATACCTTCTTTATATATATATACAAAAATATTAACATAAACTCATCAGCTACATTTAGTATAGAAGCTGCACTGAGTTACACAACACTCTGGTATGCATTTATACTATAGAACTGCATTATATGACTACCAGAAGCATCCTGCTAGTGTGTCAGTGTATCTGCGATCTATCTGTGTGAGTGTCAGGCATTCCTTTTTTATGATATATAAAGCAGGCTATACCAACACACCACTCTCACAACACTGAACGGATTGATAGCCTGCACTGATAAACTATCCAGGCTGGTGGATAAACACAGTCCTGTCAACTAGTCCAGAGCATCAATTCTTCTACCGCTTCTGCTAGTTTGAATGGCAGTTTGTCCAGACTGCCAGGCTCCTCCATCAATAGTAACGCGCTGCTCCAACCTGCGCCTGTCAGCAGACATTCATTTGCAGAGTGGCACTAATAACATGCTATAAACAATAAAAAAAATTTGGACCCGCTAAACCTGCGCAAGGTTACAGATTGCCAGGAGGATGTGATGACGAAAGAGGAAACAGAGAAGAAAGGGCAAAAGTCTCGCCTTTTGAAACCAAAGTTTCATCATCTGGCGCTGAAAGGCGTTTCGATATGAATAGAAAATATGTGCTGGTAAGGAATAATACAATTTACATGAAATCTGGCTATGTTGGACCACGTCTCATTCCCAGACTAGTGGCACATCGAAAGAGGCCACAGCAAATCTTGGGGTTAGCAAAAAAAGAAAAAAAGTTATTGTAACAATGTGATTATTTATTTTCGACGACATATGAACGCCCACCCTTATTAATTTTTTCACTTAAGAATTGAGTTTTTTGCAAGACATTTGCGACACACAAAGGTTTAAAAATGTATTAACAAAATGAAAATTGAATTGCAATAAGAGCTAATCTAAAGTTTGCATCAAAAGTTCCCAAAATTTTAGCAACTTCTTTATTTCCAGTCAGTAAAAAGTGTTTTTTCGAAAAAATGTTTTTGACCCAAGATACTAAAGTTTAAGATACCGTTTTGTGTAAATGATGTTTTACTCATTGTAAACACATTGATTCAATTTTTCCATATTTTTACCTTAATTTTGTGTATTCCAAAGTTTTGATTGTTTTTTTTTTCTGTGCAAACATATACATTATTTGGAAATTAGAAAATTAGTCATTTTTGTTTGGCTGAAACAGATTATTTGCATTTAAATTATTCATAAATTCGTTACAATCCAAATACATATCAAATAAAACAAATAAATTAATATTTATTTTAGTTTTATTTTAGTTTTTTAAATAAACAAACCTACGAAAAAAGTCATATTAGAATATCTACAGGAGTGGCCAGAGTTTTTTATGCCATTTCTTGGGGTGGCTCGACCCGACCCAGAGTCGGCACGCCATAACAGAAGTCGGGGCAGCCATGGGGCAGATCAGCAGCATAATTGCAAAAAAACAACCATCTAGTGCAAAAATGGTACAAGAAAATTACAAAATAATCAATATCACCACATCACACTAATGGCGTTCTAATAGCAGTCGTGTTTAAGCTTAAATAATAAACCCATTTACCTTTTAAAAAGGGGCAAACAAGACTACATAACTAAAAAACAAACTTTGCATTTTTTTTACATGTTGCAACTTTTAATCATAAAAATATTCTTTATATACAGCATTTAATACGTATCGTGTTTATTACGGAATATTAAAATAAATCCATAATTACCAAAAACGTACAGCTTTGACTGCATGCTAAAAGACTATGCAACCATGTTATTTTTGATGTGTAGTGTTTTCTTTATAATTGTTTTTTTTTTTCAATCTTTTGAACAAGGCTGAACACATAGGATTGTGCCAAACATTGATGCTCGCATTTACTGTGGAGAAAAAAGCTTGGACTGTGGAAGGACAGAGATGAAGTCGGCGCGTAGGTTTGCTTGTGGTGCAGCTGGATCGACTCCGTTATCCGTAAGGTTGGAGAGTTCAGTTGCCTCGTTAATTACTTTCCATTTTGCAATCACAATCTCCTCCTCCGCTCTTATTCTCTCACGGGAGACTGAAATAAGTATGTTCTCTTGCTCCTTTTAAGGCCTACAATCATACGACGGAGGTTCAGACGTTCACCTGCCATGAGTAATAGGTATTTTAGGCGGCATGCAGAATGATAACTGTGGTTGGCGGAAGGATAATGGGTTGAGTGCCGACAGATAATCATTTTTACTAGCGGGAAGATTTCGTGCCAAACAACCAGGCTATAATGTCATGTGTTACTCATGGCGGAAGGGGGCGTGGTCGAATGTGAGCTTCGGAATTGGCAGATGATGCAAGACTGTTTTCAGTTTGTGTATTTTTGCACGTTCTTATGGTGACCAACAGGAGAAATAATCTGAAACCACACACACACATCTATTCTCCTACAAATAAACACAGTGGTTAAGGTGTTGAACTGCTGATTGGAAGATTGTAAGTTCAATTCCCAGCACCACTAAGCTGCCCCTGCTGGGCACTTGAGCCTGAAAGGCCTGAAAAAAGTCTTATGATTTAAACACACCTTTGTTTGTTGTCATACAAGTAAAAGAGGTTTAAAATGTTAAACATGTTAGAAATTTTGTAAAACAATTATAAAACATCTTCATTTTATAAATGCAATATAAATATTGGAGGGGGGGCTCTTATTTTCTTTTGTGGTACCTTTGACTTACGAGTGTCCCAACTAACGAGTTTTTTGAGATACGAGTCGTCTATCGGACGATTTTTTGCTTTAAGTTGCGAGGCAAAATTCAGGTTACGAGCAAGCTTTAGACACCCAACTGCTAATTGTAGCCGTAGTCGTAGTTGTAGTCGTAGTTGTAGTCGTAGCGAAAGCCACAGTAAACACCGTAACATCCGCCCAGCATCCCGTGTCTCACTCGATAGCTAGTCAGACATGTGCGTTAGCAAATGCGTTACCAAGTGCAGTCATCTGATCTTTAAGGTAAAAGCTGTACATTATACTTGTAACACAGTAAACAGTTTATTGGGTTTGAACGTAGTAATTTGTTTCAGCACTCATTCTGTGTACGTGAGTAAATGTATTTTTTTCCCTCGGGGCTTGCCGTAGTTTTGGTGAGTTTTTTTGGTGGTTTTATACAATATCCATTATTTAAAAACATGTAAAAAAAATAGAAATTGCATTTTTTAGGGGAAAAAGACATTTCAATTGGGAAAATGTATTTGACATACGAGTAATCAGAGTTACGAGCTCCATCACAGAACCAATTAAACTTGGAAGTCAAGGCACCGCTGTACTTGAACAATAAATGAAACAATAAATTATTTCAAATAACCACCACTATTTTTGCTATTGGGCACGATGGTTTTGGGGTTAATCATCGTGGTTGCCTCATAGCAAGAAGGTTCCAGGTTCATATCCCCTGCAGGGCTCTCTGTGTGTGGAGTTTGTGTGGGTTTACTCCGGGTTCTCCGGTTTCCTCCCACAGTCCAAAAATCTAATAGCTTAACTGGTGATTCTAAACTGGTTATAGGAGTGAGTGTGAGTGTGTGTGGTTGTTTGTCTGTTTGTGGCCCTGTGATGAACTGGTGATCTGTCCAGGGTGACCCCTGCCTTTCACCCAATGACAGCTGGGATAGATAATCCCCCGATTAGGAATAACAGGGTTCAGACAATGGATTAATAGATGGATATTTTTTTTTCTTTTGATTTATATAGTATTTATATATTTATAAATATATATATATATATATATATTTATATAAGTATTAAGGTTTTCGTAAACCTCTCGTAAATCTTGTGTGATGTGTTGTTTAATTACAGATTTGGTGGTAATATTTGTTCTAAGTGTAATTGTGCTATCTAATTCTTTTTGCTTCTCTAAGCAGAAGAGCTGCCAATATCTAATCTGCATCATCATCATTACCATAACGACCAGCTCATTAGCTGCAAGCTGACATCCTGCTCACCGTGTAACGTTGCCATGTCAGAGAAACTGGAGGAAGTCATTTTAAAAGTAGAAAAATGATTTAACTTGACGGCTCCAGCAGATTCCTGTGACCCCGATTTAGGAAATAAGCAGCTATACAAGATAAATGAATAAATGAAAGAATGAATGAATGAATGTTCGATAATTCAAGCTATTTTTATTAATAAATCTTTTAGGATTTTTTGGGGTAACAATTTACTAATTAGCTCCGATTTTTGTTTGATCACTGAAATAAAACATCAACGTTTCTAGCATTTGGCGAAGGCCTTTATCAAGAGCGATATACATTTATTTATTTTTTCTTTTATCTTTTCTTTTAGCAGTGGCAGATGGGTGGCACTGAGGATCGAACCCACCACAACCCTGACAATCTGACAATTTTGAACAATGAGTTTTTAGCATTATACTCATTTCCTAATCCAGAGCAAATATTTATTGACCGGAAATCCGACACAAATCCACTGAGATAAAATAATGGCACAACAATTTTTGATACAAGCTGCACAGTCTCTGTTTCTCTCTCTCTCTCCGTTTCTTTTTCTCTTTCTGTTTCTATCTCTCTCTGTTTCTCTCTCTCTCTCCGTTTCTTTTTCTCTTTCTGTTTCTATCTCTCTCTGTTTCTCTGTCTCTTTTTTTCTCTGTTGCTCTCTCACTCTTTTTCTCCCTCTCTCTCTCTCTCTCTGTCTCTCTCTCTGTCTCACTCTTTGCCCCCTCTCTCTTTGTCTGTCTCTCTGTCCCTCTCTCTCTCTCTCTCTCTCTCTCTGTAGTTTGTTCCAGGTGACCCTCTGAAAGCTGTTCCAACCTATAAACTGTCAATCACACACACGCACACACTCTCTCTCTTACACTCCCCACCCACACACACCATCACAAATTACACACAATTGAAAGATGTATCATATCTTAAAACACCGTTTTATAATAGGAGAGAAACCAGCAAACCTGGAGGAACGTCCCGAGGAACAGGAAGAACACGAAACATTAACTTCTCATTTGTTTATTGTCCTAAACATTTACACACACATTCATCTCATACTAATTTCCGCTTGTCTTTAACTGGTGGTTTGACCTGTACTGTAGCACTGTAACTATTCCCAATCCTGTAAAACAAAATAAAGCAACATCTCCTGACCAATCAGCTTTAAGAACTCAGCAGAACTCAGCAGTAATGTTTCATAGTGGCATAATAACTGCTATATGATCTATTCCTTCCGTTTTTATTTTTTAAACAAGAATTAAAGGACTGAAGATTTAGAATTTTAGCCGCTTTAAAAACCAGTCCGAATATTAAAGGTTTTTTTTTAGCTCTGACTGAATATTAGACTTTCCACAATAAAGGTAACCACAAAAACAGCTGTGTTAATCTTTTGTTTCTTTGTTCTTTGCTTTTCTTTCTTTCTTTCTTTCTGTCTGTCTGTCTGTCTGTCTTAATAATAATATAAAACCAATAAACCAAAACACCACAAAGTCACTGTTTTCTTTACACTTTTGCCCTTTCATTCTTTCTTTCTTTCTTTCTTTCTTTCTTTTAAATAATACAATTAAGAAAATAAACCAAAATAAAGCAAATAAACGACAAAATGTCACTGTTTTCTTTACTCTTTTCCACTTTTCTTTCTTTCTTTTTCTTTTTTTCCTACATATAAAAAAGTGTTTGGTTAAAAGCTGTAAAAGTGTGTTTTTTTTTTTTCTCTGACTGAATACGGTAACCAAAAAACACCCCTTTACTAAAAACTGTCTCCTTTATTTATGCTCTGATGTGCCTTTGCTACTACCGAGTGTGTGTGTGTGTATGTGTGTGTATGTGTAATAAAATAATAGTTTTTAAAGTTTTACTAAAATTACATTTACAGCATTGGCTTTTATACAACTAAAGCAATTGGGGGTTAAGGGCCTTGCTCAGGGGTCCATCAGTGGGTGGCTCGGTGGTGCTGGGAATCGAACCCCGGTGTTTCTGGTATCAGTCCAACCGCCTTACGCCTTAATTCCATTTTTCTTTCTTTTCTTCTCTTTTTTCTTTCTTTCTTTCTTTTTTTCTTCTTTCTTTCTTTCTTTCTTTTTTCTTTCTTTCTTTTTTCTCTGTCTGTCTGTCTGTCTTTGTTTTTTTTTCTTTCTTTCTTTTTTTCTTTCTGTTCTTTAGTAGGTTATGACTCACAGTTGAATTAGGCTCATGCAAAACAATGTG
>VCAZ01000153.1:37500-260000 GCA_005784505.1 Bagarius yarrelli
ATATAATTCGGTTACAAATATTGAAAAGTAGCCAAATTCCTGCAGAGGAAACATCCATTCCGCTGGGATGGATTCGGAAGAACACGAGTCTCGCAATTATCGGCTGGACGCAAGAAAAATAAAACCACGGGAGACTGAGTTCAGCCAGGAGCGACGGGGTGTGAGAAAGAGGAGGCTCGCACAGTCGATTTCTCTCTGTGATCGATTTTTATGGAGCACCTCGTGGCAACAAGGGAATTAATAACCCTTGAAGGCATCCAAACATTACCGGCTCGCTGACTCCAGAAAGAGCTCCGAACCCGCCGAGGGAGATTAGCAAATGTGTGGCGAATGTTTTCGGTTCTAATCCCACAACCGAGGATATGTCAGTTCTAACGATAAGGGGAAGTTGTTTAAGACAAGCGAAATTGATGCAACAGATTGTTGAACTGTTCGTACAAGATCCTGAACAAAAGACATTCGTGCTAGAGATGCATACATATGACTGACATAGACTGACATAGCCTGGTTTTATTAAGTAACTTAATATATATACTAATATATAATATAATAAATAAACTTATTAAACATTAATAAAAAGCTAATAAACAGGTTAATATTACTGTTTATAAGAGAGGGCACCAAATTAGCTAATCAAGGTCTTGCTAGTTATACTTAACCTTACAGACAGATGTGGCTTAACTCTGCGGGACACCAGGCATCTGGTGATGCCTGCTTTATAACATGCTTATAATACAGCATAACGACCTGTAAATCTAATACCAGTTTTTCACCAGAGGTGGTGCCAAACTGGAGCATTTGCACGCACGGCAGGGAGCAAGAAACCCATTACATCACAAACATGTGACCCGAAACGTTTATCTCTTGCAGAAGCATGGCAACCCAAAAGCGTGGCCAATGGTGTTTGTATAAACTTTGGCCACCCCGGTATGATACTGTAGTGGGGTTCTATTATTTTAAACACAGCACCCGCTGCAGCCACCGGAAAAGGTTTTTTTATAGATTGTAGATCAGCGCCACACAGTAGTAATACTGCCCCCCCCCCTTTATTAATTGTTTTATATAAATTACATTGCTGGTCTCGTTTCTGACCTTGAAATTATTTATTGTTAATACATCTGATCTCGGACGGCTTTAAAAAAAAATCCAACTACGGTCTGTGATGGAAGCCACGCCCACTAACATCTGAGGTCCCCTTGTTGGAGACCAGGTTTCGATAGTGGAAAAGGGCAGCCCAGTAAGGTGAAGCCCTGATAAGGTTCTAACACTGGTGAAAGAGCATTATAACATTCTGCAAGTAGCCTAGTATGTTGAGGAGCCTCTCCACCCAGGAAGGAGAAAACTACAGAACGATGTGTTTAAGATGCAAGAAAGAGAGAAAGAGAGAGAGAGAAAGAAAAGAGAGCGCCGTACGGAACAGTACAGATCGGATAATAGCTTTCCGCTAGATTTTTTTACCCAGCAGCCTAAAACGCTTAAAAGACGAGAAAGTGTAAATCTCATGTGTCTCCATTCAGGCTTGACGTGGTTTAGGTGTTAGCAGAGAGAGATGAAGAGAGAGAGAGAGAAAGAGAAAAAGAGGGCGAGTGATAGACAGAGAGAAAAACAGACAGACAGACAAAGAGGGAGACAGAAGACAAGAAAAAGAGAGAGCACGAGCAATAGATAGAAAGAAAGAGAGAAAGACAGATAAAGCGAGAGAGAGAGACACAGACAAAATGAGAGACAGCGAGGGAGAAGGGAAGACAAAGAGAAAGAGAGAGAGAGAGTGTGAGAGATGATTAAAGAGAAATAGAAAGATAGAGAGTGAGTGTTAGACAGAGAGAGAGAGAGACAGACAAAGAGGGAGACAGAAGACAAAAAAAGGGAGAGCATGAGCGATAGAGAAAGAGAGAGACAGACAGAGAGGAAGAGAGGAAAAGAGAGAGATAGACAAAAGTGAGGGAGAAAAACAGAGATGAACAGAGAGAGATAAAGAAAAAAAAAAGAAAAGAAAGAAAGATAAACAAGAGAGAGAGAGACACACAGACAGACAAAGGGGGAGATAAAGAGGGAAAAGACAAAAAGAAAGAGAAATAAGGAAAAAAGAGAGAGTAAGAGAGAGAGTCCGAGCAATAGAGAGAGAAACAGAAACAGAAAGAGAGACAGGCAGAGAGGGAGAGAGACCGAGGGAGATAGATAGAGAGTAAGAGAGAGAGAGAGAAAAACAGATAAAAAAAGAGGGAAAGAGAGAAACAGAGAGAGACAAAGAGAGAAAGAGGGAAAGGGAGAGCGAGAGAGAGAGAGAGAGAGAGAGAGAGAGAGAGAGAGTTTAGATAAATGTCTAATGGAGATAATAAATGTCAGTGTTGCAGAAAGACTGAAGTCAGATTAATGTTGCAACAGCTTCAAGGCTTCACCGGCGTTGGAGAGAAGCAGCGGCGCTGAAGTCCTCAATCTTCCCCTGATTCCTGGGAGAATCATTCAGTTCAGTTCTCTTCAGCTCAGTTCAGTTCAGGCTCAGCGCAATAAAGGCTGATTGAACGACGAGGCAAAAACACACACCAGTGAAAGAAGTCGCTTTTAATTCGATCGAACAATAAACGAGACAGAAATCCGAGCAAGCGACTGGAGGGGGCGGGATTTACTGACAGGAAGAGCGGCTCGGGGTTAAAGAGACAGCCGGAGATTTGCTGGAAATCATAACACATATTTTGTGTGTATGTTTGTTCATGTGTGTGTGCATGCTTGGGTGCATATTTGTAAGTTTTTGTGTGTCTATGCGATTGTGTGTGTATTTGTGAGAGTGTGTGTCAAAAAATGTGACTGCCTTATGTGTTTGTGCATTTTAGTGTATGTTTAAATGCGTGTGTGGTTTGTATACTGTATGTGTCCGCATGCATAAAAACACAATATCATACACATTAACAGTCCGACCAATTAGATTCCTGTATTCAGTTCTACAGATAGAAGTTCATTATCATCCTCCTCCAACCCTTTCATCATCTCCGGGAGACGTCATAGTCGAGCTCCAGCTTCACGCTGTGCTTTTAGGACTTTTTAATGAGTATGATAAATGAGGACCTCCACACAGCTGCGGGTTTATTAGATAAAGCAGAGATAAAGTGAGGTGAAAGCGACAGACGGACAGACGGATGGACGTTCAGACAAACGGGGAGGGGGAAAGGGCGCAATTACACCCCAGCGTTCGCTGAGGTATCTATAAAGAAACGTCTGGGAGTGTGTTACCCGTGCTATCAGTTTTATTACATTAGTACTGACACGCTATAAGCCCTGAGCATTTTAATCACCGGGGCAGACGGAGACGGGAGACGTTGGGAATATGGATGAGCAGAGCTAACAGAGGTAAACGCAGCATTCCGGAAACAATCTCAGCTGCTCTATTTATGGACTGACCCCTCTCATGGAGCGCTTCTCTGCCCTTTACATCCCAGGAGCTTAAATTAGACCGTCATTCTCCTCTCTGTCACTCAAACAACGCTTGCTTTAATAAAAGATCTCAAAAGTCAGGTAAACATCAACATCTGCGGAAATCCAGTGCAAACGTTTTAATCACTGAACACAATTAACAGGAATGAGGAGGTTGTAGCTCAGTAGTTATGTGTTGGAATGTTAACCAGAAGATTTGGTATTCGATTCTCAGCACCACCAATTGACCACTGTTGGGCCCTTAAACAAGGCTCTCAATCCCTAAATGCTCAGTTGTATAAATTAGATAGTGGAAGTCGCCACTGATAAAAGAGACTGCCAAAATGGCCTAAATGTAAATTTAAATAGAGGAGATCATGACATTTATTGGCAAAAAAATAGAGACAAAAAAGAAAAAAAAAAAAAAGAAAGAAAGAGATAGGTAAATGAGATAAGAAAAAGATGAGATGGGTGTCAGCAGAATAACAGTGGTAAGAAACCACATGTAAGAAAAACTTTACCCAGGGAATAAATATAGAGTGGGAAATCAGAGAGGGCCAAATACTGGGCCTTGTGGGACACCAGTAGTGAGTCTGTACAGCACAAATGTCATTCTCCTCAATATTACGTTTTTCGTTTGCCTGAATAAATTAATAAATAAATAAATATAATAAATATCGAAATCTTACCAAATAATCATGGAATCTTTAATAGATCTATTGTATTTTTAAATTTAACTTATCAGTACATTTTTTTACAATACCCACTGTATTCAAACATTATCGTTTTGTAAAAAATGTTATATACTGAAGTATGCATACGATAGACACTTTACTATCCCACTGGAGTCCCAGAGTCCACTGGAAAGATGACAACATTTCAGACGCAGAGTAGTTTTTGCTTCACCTAAAAAGGGCGATGCAGCGGGGCTTCAGTGCTTTAGTCAAAGTAGCACACTCACCAACATTAACACAAATTGCCAACAACATTGTGGCTTTGTCTTATCTGTAGAGCCGCATTGCATTCTGGGGTTACGAGTTCAGTGTTTGCAGCCATGTCACAAGTTGTGTTTGCACTCATTAGCTCTACCACATAATCTTTTACTTTTTATAGGATTTTAGTGAAAATGTAAATCTAACACAATTTAAATATTTCAATAAAAGTTTTACCTCAGTGGTTTAAGTTTAAATCTCAAAACCATTGAAACTACAGGTGCTGCCCCTCCCGAAAGCCAGGTTCAACCCCCTAGCGCCAGGTCTGTCAGGCATCCCACAGTGAGCAGCACCGCCAAAAGGTCACGCTGGATAGAAAACACAGCACATCCTGCAATATTCATTAGCGACGCGGCGGGAAACCCGACCTGACAAATTCTCCATGTTTTTTCCTTCTGTTCTTCTCACATCATGATGAGTAAAGGAAAACAGATCAACGGGAGCGTCTGTGCGGGTTCAACAGGGCAAATAAGGAAAGAGAGGGTTAAAAGAAAAAAAAACCTTACGCTTAATAAACTGCTCTGATTGGATAGCGGAGTGGAGCAGCTGATGCCTGCAAAATACTGATCCACTGACTAAAAACACATCCAGAACAAATCTGCAGGAACTGGGCATACTGCAAGCTGTGTGTGTGTGTGTGTGCGTGTGTGTGTGCGTGTATAAGTCTATGTATGAATTTGAGTTATATATACTATTTACATCAGTAGCTTGACTTTCACTGAGCTCTCCAGCATACTCGTGAATAATTCATGTTGCCAGGTGTGCAGAAATCCCTTAAGCCAGAGTGCATTTTCTAATAAATCTGCTAGTGAGTTGCATCAGATTTCTAACGGCACTGGTCAATTTCAATATATTTTAGAGATCCAATCAAATCAAAAAAGGCGGGATTAACTGTTTAAGGAGAAGCAGTGTGTCAGCTTTCAAGCCAGCCATAAGCAAGCTATGATTATGCAAAGCAGTTAAAAACTGTAATATTTGGCAACCATTTTAGAAAAAAAAACTTTAAAAGACAGATAATATACCAGACTGCAAACAATCGCATAAATTTAACGCATGATGTGATGTAATAAAGCGAACACTAACTATATGGAGCTGAAAAAATTATTTAAATTGTGTGCAATTAAATTGCAGAATATAATGCAAATAGTTTTTTACACAAATTATAACAGCAGAGACCGCTTAGGGAAATGCTCACAGGCTGGGAACCCTAACCTTACATCTAAATATTACATCAAGAATGTGTAGGAATTGCTATCATCTACCTGAATAGCGAAATGCTTCAATCGACTTTTCAGAGATCATCTACTCTTCCCTGGGGATGACCCCTGACCTACTTCCTGTAGTATATAAATTCTGCACTATTAATTTTAGAATGTTGAATTCGATGTTTGGAATTTTATTCATCTTGAAAACTTGAATCTGTATTTTTTTTATCAGATATTTGCATTCTAAGAATTCAGAGTAAAAAAAAATCTGTTGTTTTAAAATTTAAAACGTTGCCATTAAAAATCGATTGCGTTAAATTTCAAATGTTTATTATTCAAGTTTAGAGAAAATTTTATTCAAAACTATGTTACATTTTACATAATAATCCACTTAAAAAAATACACATCAATATTTCGGTTGTATACAATTTTGTTTTATTTGAAACTCTATCTATCTTTGATTGACAGACAAACAGAAAGAAAAAACTGAGTAAACAGACGAGACAGAAAGACTGACAGACAAACAGACAGAAAAACAGAGTAAACAGCTAGACAGATAGACAGACAGAAAAAAAGATTGACAGACAAACAGACAGAAAAAAACAGAGTAACCAGACAGACAGACAGAAAGATTGACAGACAAACAGACAGAAAAAACAGAGCAACAGACAGACAGAAAGATTGATAGACAAAGAAATAAAAAACGGGGAAAAAACAAAAAGACATCCAGACAGACAGACAGATGGACAGAGCAATTAAACCCCCCTGGAGTCAGCCCCTACTTCTACATCTACAGCATTCAGCAGACGTCTGTTCATTTTATTCATACAACTGAGCAATTAAGGGTTAAGGGCCTTGCTCAGGGGCCCAACAGTGGTAGCCTGGTGGAGCTGGGAATTAAACCCACAATTTTCAGGTCTTCCCCTAAATGTCAAAGTATGGTTACGGCCATGGAATAGAACAATATTAAATAAAGCTAAATACAGAAGACATCCAGATATAGACAAAGATAAACAAGATGCTTGGAAATAACTGAGCTACACACGTCTACTGCATGGAGCTAGTTCTTCCTGCAATCATGGAAAAAATAATCCTGGACATTTGACCTTGCTGTGGTTTCCAAAATCAAAACACAAGTGTCAAAAAGAAGAGTGATGTGTAAGATTAACGGTCATGAAGCCAAAGTCATCCTGAGTTAATTTGTTTTTGTTACAGAGATGGACAGAAGCCAAGGTCACTAGCACTGCTAACACTGTCCTAAAGTGACATTTACAGCATTTAGCAGACACCATTTTCCAAAATGACTTACAACTAACGGTTTAGGGATTTGCTCAAGGGCCTAGAAGTGGTAGCTTGATCAGCGTTCCAACACCTTAACCAGAAAGGTACCACAACCCGTGGATGCATGGACAATCCACGGCTCTCTCTTTTTCTGTTAAACTCTGTGCTCATGTCTGAAGCTGGACTATCTCAGCTGCTGGACTGGAAACACACCTAATCCTCCTGCTCTGCTTTCTGTAACGGACAGCACCATGTGCGCCCCGGTGGGTCTCAGCGTGTCTGCTTCTCTGTCACACTATTGTGTCACTCAGCTTCATGGAATTCACTGCCCTTGAGTAATACGTGACAAGATAATGGAAGCAGCTCCTTACTCCCGGATTGTTTAAAGACAGCGAATATCAGATAAAATCGCTACAGATGGACGAGCGGCAGACTGGCGAGAACCGAGTCGGGTGTGCGGCACGCACAATTAAGTGTAAAGGGCAGCGAACATGGCCTTTAAACCAGAAAGCGTTCATGGTCTTTTCATCACCTGCCAGGAAAGCCACATTTACTGCCTGCCGTTGGTACAAACTAAAATAAAGGCACTTCATATGAACTGTGCCTCGATTAAGCATTTATAACACGTTTATAACTGTGGCATACACCTTTTATAAAGCAGAGCTCAAGGATTTATCAAAATTAGGAGATGTGACTTTGAATTATACATGAAATGCATAGAATGATACCGTTTATACATTGCAAGGTTGAGATTACGGGCCTTGTCGAGAGTTGAGAATTTAATTTCTTTTACATGTGTACATAAACATGCAAATAATCAATATCAGTGAAAAACAATAAATCGGTCGATCTCTAATGTGTAAATAAGAGTAACATGTGATGCTTTATTATAATACATTCCTAATGCATAATTAACTGTAGAGTGTGTTACTATTATTAATATTAGATTTATTATTAATTATTATTAGGTAAGTAAAAGTATGTTGCTTTGATCAGTGTAGGTAACTAAAATATGTCATGCATTATAATTCTAAGGTAAAGAATTCGTAATGCATAATAAAGTGTAGCGGATACTCATATATTATTCTAATACCCTGTGAGTGCATTATAAATTTTATGAAATCGGTTCAAGGTCTATTATGGATAATGTTTTTTAGAAAGTTCTAGCAAAGGTTTGCTGCATACTTTATGAAGGTGTTATGAAAGTTAGATGTAAGTATATCGAAAAGGTTCCATCTCCGAGTGACACAAGGATGAATGATGCTCGTTTCAGCAATTAAAGGGAAATGTTTCGTAGATCTATGAATATTGCAGAACCCATAAACAGCAATTAACTGCGTTATACAGTAGCAGCATCGATTCAGAACAGTTTTATTAAATATGTATTACTTCATATACATCATTTTAAAATGATAGAACGTTGAAGGGCATCGGAAAGAACCAAAATTCTACTAAAAAATCCAACATCGATTTATCTTCTATACCCGCTTATTCCCTAATTCAGTTGAATAAATGAGATAAATGCAAGTCGCTCCTGGAATCAAACCCGGGACCTTTTTGCTGTAAGACAACAGTACTAACCACTACGCCACCGTGCTGCCCCAAAAATCCAACATATTTTTGAAATACAATGTTAATGAACTTCTTTTTCTTTCGGCTGTTCCCTTTTAGGGGTCGCCACAGCGAAACATCTGTCTCCCCCTAACCCTATTATCTACATCCTCTTCACTCACACACACTAACTTCATGTCCTCGTTTATCACATCCAAAAACCTCCTCTTTGGTCTTCCTCTTTGTCTTCTGCCTGGTAGCTTCATTTCTAACATCCTCCTACCGATATATTTACTATCCCTCCTCTGTACAAATCCAAATCACCTCAATCTGTGCTTCCCTAAGTTTCTCCCCAAAACCTCTGACATGAGCCGCCCCCCTAATAAACTCGATCCTAATCTTGTCCAACCTCGTCCCTCCGAAAGAAAACCTCAACATCCTCAGCTTTGCTACCTCCAGCTCTGCCACCTGTTTCTTCCTCAGTGCCACTGTCTCTAAACCATACATCATTGCTGGTCTCACCACTGTCTCTAAACCATACATCATAGCTGGTCTCACCACTGTCTCTAAACCATACATCATAGCTGGTCTCACCACTGTCTCTAAACCATACATCATAGCTGTCTCACCACTCACTATCTCTAAACCATACATCATAGCCGGTCTCACCACTGTCCTCTAAACCATACATCATAGCTGCTCTCACCACTGTCTCTAAACCATACATCATAGCTGTCTCACCATTGTCTCTAAACCTTACATCATAGCTGGTCTCTCACTGTCACCCATACATCTAGTCTCTAAACCATACATCAATAGCTTGTCTCACATGTCCTTACTGTCTCTAAACCATACATCATAGCTGTCTCACCACTGTCTCTAAACCATACATCATAGCCGGTCTCACCACTGTCTCTAAACCATACATCATAGCTGGTCTCATCACTGTATTGTCCTTGATTCTAGCTTCTATTCTCCTGTCACACATCACTCCTGACACGTTTCTCCACCCATTCCAACCTGCCTGTACTCACTTCTTTACCTCTTTTACACTCTCCATTGCTCTGGACTGTCGACCCCAGGTACTTAAACTCCTGTACCTTTTTCAACTTTTCACCCTTCTCACTGTTCCACTTCCCTCCCTTTCATTCAAACACATGTACTCTGTCTTTGTCAATGAACAAACTCGTTAAAATCATTTTATCAAGTAAACTGAAGGTCAGTTAAAGTCCTGAGTCTCCTTTCTTAATGAGTAACTAAGATCAATGTACAAGTGGTGGACTTGTAAGTGGACTATCTTAACACTTCTTTCGAATTAATCGCCTTTTTTTAGTTTATAATATTAAACTTTGACATCAACTTCATTTGTATTGTAACTCAACTAAGAATTATTTTGTAAAGTGACGAGTTCTATTTTTCTAGTACACTTTTTATTAAAGTCCACTTTTATTGTGTAGTAAAATGTAGAAATTATTATTGTTATTGTTTATACTTTGTTTGTACATTGCAGGAATTAAGTGTGTATTAGTTTTAGCATACTAGCATGCCATATAGCTGAGACTCGTTTTTTATGTTTACAGACATGATGTAATTGTGCAAAGAAGAACAGCACTATTCTCTCATTTTCCATAGAAACTTACCAATACCAATAAAATTCACATTTACACCGGGAAGTGGTAGTGCAGTGGTAAGGGTGTTGGACTACCAATTGGAAGATCCACCCAGTTGCCACAGCCGGACCTGTGAGCAAGGCCCTTAACCCCCAATTGTTCAGTTGTATTAAAGAGAACATTACCTTAAATTAACCTTTTTTATACATCTGAGCATTTAGGGGTTAAGGGGCCTTGCTCAGGGGCCCAGAGATTGGTGAAAGCAGTGGAAATTTGGGAATAGGATTCTGATCTTCTAAATCCGAGTCCAACATCTTAATCATTTCCACTCCTTAAAGTAATAAAGTTGAAATTCACCAAAAGAAAGTTAAATTTACGAGAATAAATTTACGAGAATAAAGTTGATATCCTAACAATAAATTTAAAAAATAAACAAGATTAAAGATCAAAATTCCGAAAATCAATTAGAAAAATAGGAAAAAATAGAAATTAAAATTGTACTTTTACAGCATTTGGCAGATGTCCTTATCCAAAGAAACGTACAATTGGGGGTTATAGCAGTCAAACAGCTTAGCCACTGCGCTACCACTTCTAGTTTATTTCCTATTAATTTTTACCCCTCAGAACAGTGATATGAAAGGTGGAGCGTTCATCCCCAATACACATCACACTGAATTTATTACACCAGACACTTCCTATGCAATCCTCCTATAATAAATGCAGCATGATAATAACATGGCGGTTCCAGTTGCCTGCTCACAAACAGAGGTTCTGCGATGCAATCGACTAAATGATGAAAAAGTCAAAGTCACGGTTATAAATATTAAGTGTAAGTATGCTCGATGCTCTCATGCCTGATTAGGCATGCTGTGCTTTGGGCTGCTGTAAAACCTTGGAAATAATTTAGACCAGAGTCCAGACTGTAAATCAGTTTTTTATTTTATTTATCTTGTACTTATCTTAAACTCTGTTCCCAACAGAGGTTTGCTTTTGATTTTTGTTTAACTTATTTGCTGCCTCCTGATGCAGACGGAAAAAAACTTCTTACATCTTAATGTTTATATTTATTTAGTAATGCAACATTTAGGTCGCATTTACAAATTACAATTTTTTCCTCCAATGTTTTACAGATGGGATTTGACACACAATCGTGTAAGCAGAAAAAAGCACATGGATTCCGATGTTTTCAGATTCAGACTCCTGCCTCAATCATATGTGGAAATAAATGGGATATAAATCGGATACGTGCGTTAGCGCCTGTCATGTAAGCAGACCAGATCGGATTTTCACCAGTCAATGCGCATCAGACATCATTGTATAAGTTAACTCAGGTGGACTGATGCGTAGGTTGCAACAAGGTTTTCCAACCTTTTTTCTCCTCCCAAAGGGAGCATTG
The DNA here is from genome assembly GCA_005784505.1 of Bagarius yarrelli. Taxonomy (NCBI): domain Eukaryota; kingdom Metazoa; phylum Chordata; class Actinopteri; order Siluriformes; family Sisoridae; genus Bagarius; species Bagarius yarrelli. Next base: position 48,944 of record VCAZ01000153.1, read on the forward strand.
TGCGGAAAGGAAAATACAGAATAATCCTTTCATCTTCGTCCATTGATTATCGCATCGTTTTTCCTTTCTTTTTCCAGGTAGTACGTCTACATTGGGTTGTTTTGCCATGTGTAGTGTAAGTGTAGATATCGTTTTAACAAGATGATGTAAGCAGGTCATCAAGAAAAATGTAGAATTGGGCATAAGGACTTGCAGTGTCAATGCAGCCTTAAGGTTTTATTAAAATAAACCAACATATAAGGTGGTACGTTACATTAGGTTACAGTTACCTTGCAATAAAAGAACATTAGTGCTCTTATTATAGCAGCTATAAATTGCTATTAATGTCATAATCTCACCTGCCTAATTTTTAAAATCTATATAATGGCAAAAAGTCTATAAAGATATTAAAGTTCTAACACTAAATGTGACCGCATATCTGTCACCTGCTTTATCTAACATAGAAGTTCCTCTGATTTAATTGTCACTCTCCAAATAATTTACATTAACATTCGGGTTTGTGGCAGACGCCCTACTACAAAACAACTTACATTCATCTCATTTATACAACCAAACCCTTGGGGGTTAAGGGACTTGAACGGAAGAAAATGGAAGGAAGGAAGGAAGGAAGAAGGGATGGATGGATGGATGGATGGATGGATGGAAGGAAGAAAAAAAGGAAGGAAGAAAATAATAAAACTGAGGAAAGGAAGGAAGCAGGGGGAAAATAAAAATAAAATAATGGAACAGAAAGAAGGAAGGGAGGATGGAAGGAAGAAAGAAAGAAAGAAAGAAAGAAAGGAAAGGCAGGAAGGAAGAAAGAAAGGAAATAATAGAAATAGAAAGAAAGAAAGAAAGAAAGAAAGAAAGAAAGAAAGGAAATAACCACCAGGAGCACAGCCATCTGGTGGTTGGTGGTTCACTTGATCCAGTCGCACTCGTTTGTTTAGGGATAACATTGCTTCTTTTAGTGACCTTGTTGTGACTTTTCCATGGAAAGTGTGGCTGTATGAATCCCCTTTATTATCATTACAGCTGGGAAAAATGCCCTGCTGTGTCTCCTGGTGGAGAAAAGAAGAAAATGAAAGCTATTACTCTTGGAGAAAAATTGGAGATAATCGCTAAGCAGGAAGCTAGCATGTGTGTAATGATGATTATATCGACTTACGATATTTTGACTTACGATGGGTTTTCCGGAAATTAACCCTAATTGTAAGTCGAAAGTTGTCGGTGATGACTAATCTACTGAAGTCGATCTGCTGTATACAAGCTACTTATTTACATTTACAGCATTAAGCAGACGTCCTTATCCAAAGCGACTTACATTAATCTTATTTATACAACTGAGAAATTGGGGGTTAAGGACCTTGCTTAGGGGCCCAGCAGTGGAAGCTTGGTGGTGCTGGGAATCGAACGCTGGTATCAGTCCAACACTCTATTCACTAAGCCACCACCATAGTTTGTTTAAATTGCATTTTCAGTACAGAAGCTTGAGCTTTGCGTTCTTCTCAGTCTAGTTTCCATCATCTCTTTGCAGAATCTTGCTATTTTGTGAGTTTTAGCTGATAAGTCCAGTCTTAGTCGTGTTCCTGAGCTATGTTTTCTTTACAGATTCTCGCTTTTTTGTTTATGGTCTTTCCACTTAGTTTTTGTCTATATTTTCTCAGGTTTGGTTTCGTTTTTTTGGTTTGTCCTTGTATAAATAACTCTATAAAACCTAAAAAAAAAAAAGAAAAGAAGAGAGAGAAGAGAAGAGAGGAAAAGGAAAGGAAAGGAAGAGTGAAGAGAAAAGAAAAGAAGAGAAGAGAAGAGATGGAAAGGACGGAGAACCTGTGGGATCCTTCCCTGTGACCTGCTCCAGTTGATTTAAGTTGCTTACACACACAGTGTAACTACATAATTCCTGCTACCTGTTTTTCACCCAAATCTAAAAAAAATCTTTTTTTAAGATTTTGAATGATTTATTTATCTGTATGTTTGTTTCTATAATGGTTTTTAAAATAGCCTTTAAAAAACCAGGTCAAAAATGTCCATTGACAGGCAAATAAAAGGTGACAAAAGGATGTAAAAAAAGGATGTAAAAAAGGAAAGAAGAAGAAGAACAACAACAACAATAAAAAAGAGAAGATTAAGAAAAAGAGAAAGAAGAAACACCGGATGTGCTTTTTAACATGACTTGGAGAGACGACTGTGGGACTCTAAGATGTGTGGAATTCCTATTGCGCTGTTTAAAGATGGCAACCAATCACACGATCATCTCCAGATAATACGATAAGCATCATTCCAGTGCCCAAAGGTGCAGCACTAAGCATCGGGATATTTCCTGAAATATGACACTAACAGACTAATGACAGCGGAAGGTGAACACGGGACTCCCAGTTCCTTCCGAGCCGCAGCAATTTTCCATTTCTAATGTGTTCCAAAAGGGCGGTGGAATTATGCTAATGCTAATTCCACATGGAACAAGAAGATGATTTATATCCCACTCGTCTTCCATTTGCAGTTTGTTAAGTCACTGACCCTGTCTGCAACCGCATACTACTTAAGTTAAGTAGGAATAATATTTAAAGTACCTACTTCCCGACCGTTCAAAAATTACATTCCATATAGTATGATTACATGTAGTTTAAATGAAATTTGGATGTACTATATCCACCATTTTGATATTAACATGTGACATATGATGAATTGAGATAACGTTGAACTAACAAGTAACAATGATTTTTTTTTGCATATGATGTCGTCAATGCATACTTTCAAAATATCTTCAAAATCAGGGCAGGTGTAATAGGTCACCCCGTAACATATCACGTACTGTAATTCCTACTAGTGGGTGGACAGCTGATAGAAAAAAAACTGTTGGTGTGCCAATGAAGACTCTCATAGCGTCTACCAGATGGATAAGTGTTAAACAGTCCATGATTTGGGTAAGAATGTGTAGTAAACGTCATTGATTCTTGGTAGCTTAACACCAGTGATGTATGTGACAGAGTGCAGTTGCTATATTACACTGTATATCAGTGGTGGGCCGCCAGGATTAGCATGGTCTTCTTTGCTGATTTTTTTTCTCCAATCAGATTTTTTTATCCAATCAGTTTCTATGTGCTTGCCATGTTAATCTAATCTGCCCTTTAATATCATTGGTGCTGCCCATGAAACTTAAACTATATTAGTTCTTTAACCAATCAGATTTTAAATCCGCCTAACGGGGCCAGCTAGCTGACCCACATTAATGAAAGCATTTTATCGTCTTCTGATTGGTTACAGCCTTTGAATGCATTATATATTTTATTTAAATTTTTATGTCATGTTATTAGATAAATATAGATTCTGAACTGTTCCAGATGTTGTACTTTGTGCAGTTGTGGTTGTAGTGTAGAGGTTTGGAGTTGTGTGTTTACGGGGTTTCTTGTTTTAATTAAAATGGTTTTTACCCTCAGTATGTGAAATGTCTCTCTGTCTGTAATTCCACGCCATGTTATATTGTGTTTTTGTTTAGTATTGATGGTTTCTATAATTGCGACATGATAGTGGTGGTATTAAGAAGTGGATTAAGTTGGGAAATCCAGACTAAAGGCCCAAATACAAAATGCACCGCCCACCACTGCTGTATAATATGGAAAGATGCGATTTCAGACAGAGCCGCTGACTCCCTCTAATAGCTGGACAGGTAGTGAATATAATAATATAAAAGCGTCATTAGTGGGATAAAGATGACAACAGAGAAATGGATTGTGCAATTCCATCTTCGGTATCAGTTGCAGTATTTATTTATTTATCTATCTCTGTAGGCTTGGTATTGATCTCTGGGCACAAGGCACAAAAGATATGAAATCTTTAATACCTTAGAAGAGCTTTGACACCATAAAGGGCGGGGCTTTGGGTCTAACAACATAAAAGGGGTCTGAGATTAATAGTGTGTCTAATGTACCTTCGGGTCTGGTTGTTTAGACGGTTGTTTTTTGATCTGTGGGTCACAGTTTACTTAAACTGGTAATGTGCTAACTACATAATCTCCTTATGACATTCTGGTGTTTTGGCAGATATCTTTATCCAGAACTGTTAACAATCATCTCATTTATCCAACCGAGCAGTTAAGGATTAAGGGCCTTGCTTGGAGGCCCAGCAGTGGTAGCTTGGTGGTGTTGGGAGTTTGAATGCACAATTTTCTAATCAGCAGTCCAACACCTTGTTTACAGATTAATTTCCCCAGGAACAGTGAAGTCTCCAGAGAAGTCTCCAGAGAAGTCTCCAGTGAAGTCTCCAGAGAAGTCTCCAGTGAAGTCTCCAGAGAAGTCTCCAGTGAAGTCTCCAGAGAAGTCTCCAGAGAAGTCTCCAGAGAAGAAGTCTCCAGAGAAGTCTCCAGAGAAGTCTCCAGTGAAGTCTCCAGAGAAGTCTCCAGAGAAGTGCCCATTTATTTTGGTGATAAAACACAAACAGCAAAGTTTTATATTTAATCAGAAAACCATTTTCCTGCTTTTCGAGTGTGTGTTAGCAATCGTGCAGTCGCGTTTTGAACTGTCCAAAGAGACACCAACTCCCATATAGAGATTATTTTTATTATTATTTTACTCCTTTAGGAAACTCCTGTCTTTACCACAGTTTAAGTTCCACTTCAAAAAATGTATAAATTAAAGACATTACAAGTCGTAATATTTAAAAAGTTACGAGTATCATTTCTATACCCGGTTCTAAGAAATATATATTTACGCTACATTTAAATGTTACACTAAACAAGCATTTTAGTTTTCATTTGTGTGTAACTGTAGGCTTGTTTCGTAGTCTGTAATCACATACCAGGTGAAAAAAAAAGAAAAGAAATATATGGCAACGATTACAAAACGGAAGAACATAGCAAATATTTTATCTGGAGGACATTTTATTAAAGATAAAAGCGTTTGTCAGTCTGTCTCCGCTTAGAGCTCTGTGTTCAGAGACAGTAAAGCAAGCGATAAACCGCGGAAAGGCTTCAGTAAAAAACAAACAAACAAAAAGACTAATAGCAAAGCAAACCTAACAAACAGAATAAATTGTCCTGATGATCTTTAATAATTCCAGACAATTTTTGTCTTCTTCTAACCTGATACTAAAAAATGGTCCATTTATATAAAACCCTCTTGTTTATTTCTTTTACGTTCCGATGATGCAATTAGAACCATGTGACCTGGAAACTAAAGCTGTAAACACATCCTGAACTTTGGGTGTCAACAAAAACCCTAATTACATTTACAGCAATTGGCAGACGCCGTCATCCAGAGCAAATTACACTTATTTTATTTATACAACTGAGCAATTGGGAGTTAGGGGCCTTAATCAGGGGCCCAGCAGTGGTAACTTGGTGGTGCTGGGAATCAAATCCACAGTCTTCTGGTTAGCGGTCAAGCACCTTAACCACTGTGCTACCATGTTCCTCTCTTTTTTTTTAATGGATGTAAAAACACTTTTTACAGAATTTCAGTTAACGTCTTTTATATAATGTGATTTTGGATAAATTATTTTCTTGACAATTACATTTACGAAATCACCATGTTCATTAATTAATTAACAATATCTATCGATTTGTCTTAATTTTATATATATGAATTATTTAAGCCTTAATTTGCTGAATTAGCAAATGTTTTCATTCCTGTATATTACTGTCATTTTAAAAACTTTTATTATTGTGTCTTCTGCATCCTCCCCAGCAGTGCCCCCCTCCCCCACCATACAAACTATTTACACAAAAGCACATTTAATTAACTCAGATTTAATTAACACAGCCAAATCATAATATAACAATATATAATAACAATGATAATAATGACAATATGAATATGACTAATATTGTCGGTTTGGCAAGACCACTAAGTTTACCTATACCTAGAAACAGTACTAGTTTTAAAGCCCGCCTTCTTTGATTTGATTGGCTATCTAAAAAATATTGACAATGGGTGCTATTAAAGAGGCAAACTACACTACTAAAGAACTTTTTAATCAGAACACCATACGTTAGAAATTTACACCACAGTGCAGAAGAGGATGTTTAATAAACTAAAATATTGGGTTTAGGAGGGCAGTCTGGGAACATTTACCCCTAAATGTCTTTTGTGGTTACAGCTGTGCTGGAAATATAAGTCTATTACACTAAAGGTCAATAGAAATGTGCTCTAGTCCACCAGTGCAGTCCTTAAATACCCGATTCAAAGCCTCTTTTACAAGTTCGTTCCAAATGTAATATTTTCTAGTTTTTCTGTTCCAGACCAAACGCCGTCTCTGAGCACCACCAGCTTAACTTCCTCAGCCGGATAATCGAGCGAGGGAAGAGAAAACAAGTACATTTGCAAAAAGTTGTCTGTCTCTAATTAAAATGCAACAGCTTTAAAAGACATAATGACTTTTTAATTTATATATAGAGAGAGACAGGTTTGAGTTAGTGACACACAACAACACAAAACATGATAAAATATAGAAATACATATACATTTTAGCAGTTTTATTTTAAAGAATGATAAAAAAGGCAAATAGTTGGTATCGTTAAACAGTTTCGACAAAACTAGATGTATTTGTTTAGATTTAATTAATGAGGCTTTAGTTTAAGGAGTCAGGATTAGAATAATATTTACTACAACTGTTCAGTATGCAATATTTAAGCACTGCTATGTTAACGCTCGCCATCTTTAAATTCATTTATTAGCATAGAAAGATGATAGCAAAGAAAAAACTTTCAAAATAAAAAGTCTCAGATTCATTAAAACTCCTTAACATCCAGCTGGGTCACCCGCGAGACAGTGAGGGGATTGTGGGTAAACTTTCTGATGTACAGGGATCACATCAAGCTAAACATACCATATATGTTTGGAAAGTTGAAATTTTAAGATATAATCAACACCGCAAGAACAATTTGTAATATATTACTGTTGTTTTTTAAAGTTTTTATTATTAAAATTATACCATATGCAGGTGAGCTGTAGAATTTTAACAAACATTATATTTTCACTTCTTTTTTTTTTTCCTTCTGCTCCTTCTTATGTATTTTTTAAGCTTTATTAATAATAATAAATTTATTTACTATTTACTTAATTATTTTGTTTTTTTACGCCTACATAAAACCAAACCCGTAACTCCTTTTCCAACTAAAAAAAAACCTAAAACAAAACACGCGCACAATGTAAGGATTATGCTTCATGTTCCATGTTTCAGGTTTGTTATGTTTCTTGTTTCATGATTTATGCTTATGTTTCTTATGTTCATGTTTTAAGGTCATGTTTTAAGTTTACGGTTTATCTGTTCATGCTTTTGTTTACTTCCTGTCTTATGCTGTGTCATGTGATCATCGTGCCCCATGTGTTCCTGTCACATGATCCCCTTGTCCGTGTGTCATGTTCCTATTGGCCAGTCTTCTGTATTTAAAGCCCCTGTGTTTCCTTTTGTCCATGTCGTGGATTTCGGTTTGTCCCCCTATACCGCTGTTGTGAGTCTGTTTGTCATGCTAAGTTTATTCTAGTCCAGTTCATGTTTGTTTAGTATTTCAATATAATATTTATTTAATAAATATACTGCACTGAGTTCATTACACACACAAACAGTCTTACATTTTTCTACCAAGGAAAGATCTGGCAACCCCAAAAGTTGAAGGCTCAGAAATTAAATACACTTACAAATACTTAGGTTCTGAAAATAACTTTTCCTTACCAAAAAAAAACCCCCATCACATCTTTATAAGAGCTGCTTAACAGATTTAAGACAATCATTAAACTCCGTAATCTAATAAACAAACATTAAATCAACAGATATGAAAATCAAATCATTCAAACTTTAATAAAGTAAATATAATAAAAGAACTGTAATTAAAAAAAAAAAAAACAATTTTGTAGACTCCTATTTTTTTCAATCAAATATTTATTTGTGCTTTAATGATTGTAGTATTTTACAACAACCTAACAAAATAAATTATTCGCTACTTCCGTAAAACAGCCGGTCATCATCCGAAACAAATTACATCATACGCAGGAGGTCCAGGCTTCCCTTTCCTCATTCACATAAATGCTCCTGCACTTAGTCTTGTTGACAGCTGGCCAAAGGGTTCGTGCTTGTGTATCCAACCTAAGAGGACACAAATATCTCTACTGTCTCCTTTCACTCCCCTTTAAACACTCTTTGAATGTGGATTAACCCTCAGAACTCGAACTACAGTGTTCCGGACTGTTCCTGAATCCTATAAGGTGCTGCCCTGCTAGCGCTCCAAACAATGCTATATAAATGTGAGAAGCATCGATTAGGTCTTCTGATCTGTTAAGTTCTGAAGACTGGGTTTAAGTGGGCTCATTGTGAAAGTTCCCCTGACCACAACAAGACGCAGGCTGGTCTTTAATGCTTTTATGTTACAGCTGCAGGCTAGGACGGGTGCATTAGCGGGATCGATATTACTTAGTTCTAGCCACAGATCCAACGCCGTATATGAGATTGAAAGAATATATTTCATGCACTCACCAAAGCTCAATGACGCACCGATTAAACCATCATTACCCACCCAATGGCCTAAAACAATGACCATTAATGTTGGAATGTGTTCTGTTTCTATGATCACCCTCTAAAAATTCCCCTCACAGCTTTAAGAGTTAATGTTAAGAATGATAATTTTCATTTTAGCCCGTTATCAGCCTGATTTCTGGCTAGACTGTGGTTGCATGTTAGAGCGTAAGTGCGTTATTGCGTTAATATCATGCATTTTTTAGAAACCAACCATTAAGAGACAGGCTACCAAATCGTCCGGGCCATTAAAATCCGAGCCAAGGTTCTAAATGTGCTTTCACAGATACGCAGTGTTGAGTCTGTGTGGTGCCAACGCTGCTGTGTGATATGCAAATATTTCACTTTAAAGCATTAGTTATATAATTATTAATTTCTGTTATCCCGTCTAATTTGTTCTGGCATTAGATACTATCATCATTATTATAGTGTTCTTTTCAAAATGATGATTTGTTATCTCATAATAATGAATAATGAGTATCCTAAAATTACAACTTTGAATTTTTACTTGTTACCTCAAATTAAAAACCTAGAATCTCTAATTTATCAATTCTCTCACAATAATGATTTATCATCTCAAAACTTATTTTTTTAATTTTACAATTGATTAGCAGACGTCCTTATCCAGCACGACATTATCTTTTTTATACAACTAAACAAATGGGGTTAAGGGCCTTGCTCAGAGGCCCAGCAGTAGCAATCGAACCCTGATCATCACGAGTCACTTTTAAAGGATGGAAGTCACCCAAATAAAGGTGGGCCGATTTGGGTTTCTCTCAAGGTTTGACGCAGAATTAGGAAATTAATGGGTATATATGTAAGGACTCTATCTCCAAACCACCAGAGGGCGCCGTCACCGGAGTACTAGAGCTTCGCTAGTACTTCTGGTGTCACTTGCTGTATTCAGCAAGTATTTTTATACCGAGCGTTATATCCCTGTCTCACGGTTTTGTTTTATGCCTGTTCCTGACTTTGACTTTTTGCCTAGCGTTTTTGGATTTGTTTGCCAGTCTTGGAATACTGTGTACTGACCTACTGCCTGCTTCTCTGACTACTTCTTGGTTCTTCTCTCTTTTCTAAATAAAGCCATCACTACATTATGGATCCCAACCCGTCTTCTCCTTTATAATAAATATATATAAGTCCTAAGCCTGGGTTCTCACTAATAATAACTAACTATCGTACACAAATTTAATTTTAAGACTAAATTTCTAATGATAACATTTTTACACTAGGTTATTATCTCTAATTAATGATATAATGTATTATGCTGGGCAGCACGGTGGTTTAGTGGTTAGCACTGTTGCCTCACAGGGGTCTCTCTATGTGGAGTTTGCATCTTCTCCATGTGCTTGTGTGTGTTTACTCCGGGTTCTCCAGTTTCCTCCTACAGTCCAAAAACATGTATGTTGGATTGATTGGTGATTCTAAATTGCCCATATGAGTGAGTGGGAGTGTGTGTGTGTGGCCCTGTGATGGACTGGCGACCTGTCCAGGGTGTACCCCTCCTGCCTTTCATAATTCTGACCTATTATCTCATTTCGATGGCTTACTATTTTGATATAACAATTATAATAAAGTACTATTACATTACATAATATTACATTTCAGCATTTAGCAGATTATCCAGTGTCCCTTATCCAGAGTAACTTACATTTATGTCATTTATACAACTGAGTATTAAGGGCCTTGCTCAGGTGCCCAAAAGTGGCAAATTGGTGGTGCTGGCAATCGAAACCTGAACTTCCAATTAGTGGTCCAACAACTAAACCAATAAGCTACAACTCCCACCGTTATAAAATCATTCCCATAATTATATCCAAATATTTTAAAAAGAATAAACAATCTTATAGCTAACTTAGCTCAGGGTAGAATGTAAAAATAATAAGATATCAAGTTCAAGTTCAAGGAGCTTTATTGTCATTTCAGCCATATACAGCAGATGCAGAACACAGTGAAATGAAATAACGTTTCTCCAGGACCCCCTGGTGCTACACAAAACAACACAGAATTACACAGAAAACAAACAACAAAGAGCCACTTAACAGAACAAACATTAAGTGCATGTGTACAACCTGGTGCAAACAGTGCAGAATAGACAGTGCAAGAAACAGTACAATCATTAAAAAAGACAATACAGAACAGATGTCTTTAAATTATAATGTGTTTTGTTAATTGTTAAAGGTTTTATTTTCTAAAATTGCAGAAATAAGTACTTAAACACAAAAGACTAATGTGTATAAAAGTGCACCAAAATAACCAGCAATCAAACAAAGCACACGCATTCGAGCCAAGGCTAGATTCGATCTCGCATGGCTGGAGGCAACTCAAATCCTCAATCACTCAAACAGACAAGACGGAACGTCTGTCATCTCTGTTTTCTTTTCCAGCGAGTGCTGTTTTTATCCTGCAACGGATGAGCCACCAGCCAGAGAAGTAAGACAAGATGACTGGAATGCCATCTTCGGTCTATTTGCACTCCAAACATTTTCCAACACCATAATCCAGATTTCGTCTTACTCTTCGTCCTATAATAACCTTCGCACATTTGGAAAGACGTTCCACCGGATTTTGGAGTGTAGCATTGGCCATTTCACTATTTAGTCATAATAGTATTAGTGAGATCAGACACTAATGGATAGGTGGGGAGGTCTGGGGTGCAGTCGGTGTTCCAGTTCATCAAAAATATGTCCAATGGGGTTGAGGTCAAGAGTCTGTGTAAGACACTGCAGTTCTTGACAAGCCAAGTCTTTCTAAAGTCTCACTTTGTGCACAGGGGTATTGTCATGCTGGAACAGTGTTTCAGTCTTTCAGTCCCAGTAAAGAAATAATGAAATGAAAGAAAGCTATAAACTTTGTGGCAACATTTTTGGGGAACGACACACTAATGTGGGTGTATTATTGTAATAAGATCTCCACAAACCTGTATATATATATAATATATAATTTATAATATATATACACAGTATATATAGTGTTGGGATTGTAATGTAATTCCTATTTATTAAACATTAAAGTAACTCGAGCTCATGAAAGCACAACAACATCAAGAGGTGTGTTTGCAGGAAACATTGTATTCTGACTAGAAGTGATTTAAATCTTTGATCTGAATACAAATGCTTCATGGAAACACCATAATCAGAATAAAAATTATCTAAACAAATAATTTATTCCTCCATGTAAACAAGTCATTCCGAATATATTCTGCGTGAAAATGTTTCCACGCATACTTGGTCTTGACGTAATTTTTCCAGTATTTGTTGCATTTGTTCTTTTGTTGCTAGTAAATTATCCATACTAGGATGCTAACTACTTTTAACTACTCCTACTTCTACTTTTAACTAATTCTTAATATGGACCTTCATTCACAGGCTTCATAGTGAAGCACGGCTACCAAAAACAGCTCAGCTTTTTGCGCCCGTCTTATTCTAAAAGTTTCCAGCAACAATGCATACTTATATTATTGCCTAAGAGCGACACAATGCCTACGACTAGTGCGGTTAAATGAGGCATCTCCATCTTGACAGAATTATATAAACAGAAGGAATAATGAGATTCATGGACATGTCTGTACATGTCACAAAATTATGCTGATTGAAATCATTGATGCATGTAAACATCAGATCAGATTAAAGGAATCTTTTAATTGAAATAACAAAGTGTGTATGTGAAGTGGTAGTGTCACTGGCCCCATTTACATGCAATCAAAAGAACCTTTAATATTCCGGTTGACTGTTTACGTGAGATCCTATCTAAGCTGATCTGATGTTTCCATGTGACCAGCTTCATAAATCCAGATCCGATATTGAAAACTTCACAGCATATTTGACATGTCAGTATACATTGTTTAAAAGTTCTCCTTTTTACCTACTTAGGGGCCAATCACATTCAAAGCCTAAAAATGCAAGGAAAACGCTAGATGCACCTTTTCTCCTACTTTTTAATGCATTCATCCGCTTTCACTAGAAACAACGAACAAAGGAAATTACAACAAGGAAATTTCGGCAATGGGTTTTCACCCGTGATGTAACTCTGCTACAAAATTAGTTTACAAATATGCTCCATCAGTTTACAACTGGGATTTCTGTGTAAGGAAGTTGATTGGTTGGTTCTTGTCACATGACCTACTGTGCACTTCTAAATGTTTTTTATCTTGCGTGCTCTTTTTGCGCGTCTACATTTGTAATAATGACAATGCGCGAAAGACGCAATATGTAAACTGTAACGCCACCATTGGGTGAACACCTGAGGGCGCCGCCGACCTGAACTTCCAGTATCACTGGAAGTTAACATTGTTTACTTCCAGTATCACTTCCGGACGCTGACTATTTGTACTAGCGATAGCAGTTAGCTCATCACAACGTATTGATAGCCCGTCTACGTACTGAGCATATGTAGATTACGTCTCACCGATTCAAATTTGTCTGCCTTTTTTATCGCTGCTTACTGTGTACCGCTCAGTTTCGTTTCTAAATTCAATAAACTTTTAACCTGCATCATGGATCCATCTGCGTCTAATTCGTCACCAAAACGGCCCCTTCATCATTTTATGTAAATGTGCTTTGTGATTTAACTGTACAGACACTTGATTTGTCTTAGCAGAGCTTTAAAAAAGAATCTACTTATTAGCGTTTCAGAAGAAAAAAAAAAAAATATGTGTAGTGCTCTACACCGAGTCGTTAAGAGTCCCCCTGCAGGGACAAACATAACAACCTTTCCTCTAAGAGGGTAATGGATATCTTAATTGCCTTATTGGATGCAACAACTGATACACAAGTGCCTTAATCTCTTAAATGCCTCAAAAGAATTGTTTACTCAGACACATCATCCTCTAATAACCAGGTTCCACAGATGTGCATTTGAATTCCGATGTAAACAATGCCGATGTATTTAACAGGGTTTAACCTCTTAAACATTTTGTTTGTCGTTAAGATATTAGTTATTTGCCTAACATCAGGTTATTTATTAGCTACAGCTCATCGATCCAAAATGAACCACATTATCTATCAGACGCCGCTACTATATGAGAACCAGATGCTTTTCCACTGAAAAAGGTTCTGCACCGGTGCTCAGATCCTGGTTCCGAACCAGCCCTAAAACCTTGTTGTTCTCAAATGGGAACCGATTACTTTAGTAGGCGGAGCTTCCACCAGCTGTTTAGAATGTGTCACTACGCTATTTAATGCTGGGAAGTTCAGATCATTTTACCGACTCGGAGTCTCGTTCAGCAAAATGAACGAATCTTTTAAAGTTATTTCATTCATTTTATCAAAATATAAGTAAAATGTTACGTTACTTCCCTAACACATTTACAACTTGTATACATTTGCAACCTTTATTCACACCACAAACAATACAAAACAACACAAAATATTTTTCGGAATATAGTGGAATTTTGGAGACAAAAATCAGTATATAAACCATTTTATTTAACCAATTATATTACCAATATCACCAATTTTTTTAACTATATGTTTGTGTTTTTGCATATTAAAACCAATTATAAAAAAAAAAAAAAAAAAAAACGGAAAAATAATGACATACTTGAAATAAGATGATAAGAACTCAATGGCAAACCATGTGACTAACTCAATGTTACCAAGTTGTGATAATAAAACACATTAAAATGATTTACTTTAAAGTAGTGAGGTAATAACTGGTGTGGGAAGTGGTAGCGCAGTAATTAAGGTGTTGGACTGCTAATTAATTGGAGAATCAGGGCTTGATCTCCAGCACCACCATGTTACCACTGTCAGGCCCTTGAGCAAGGCTCCTAAACCCGATTGCTTAGTTGTATAAATGGGAAAAATGTAAGTCGTCCTGCATAAGGACATCTGCCAAATGCTAAACACAGATTTTGTTGTTGTTTTTCTTTTTTTTTTTTTTTTGAGTAAAATAAACCCCCATCACTTTGCTCAGACAATCCGTTACCCAGCACTGCGTCCATTCTTGCACTGCTTTAAATCCATTATGAGTAAGTGACTGCTTAACAATCCTGAACACGCAAACATATTGTGATGCAGGATTGGTGGTGTATCCACACTGTGTGGAAATGGAGCTGCACTGATGTACCAGGCTCACTGCCAGCTTGGCCCGCTTGTCCAGCTCTGCTGAGAAAACACAGCGCACTGATGCTTGGCATCTCCTTTCATCATGACCCATTTTCTCCTCGATTCATGTAGCAGGAAAAAAAAACATCTCACAACTTTATGCACTTTCCTCAGCTCAGTGCTTGCACAAACAAATCCCAGCCAATGAGGTCCTTTCTTTCTGGTAGTATAACACATTTCTTCATTAAAAACACACACACACACACGCCACACTAACACACAGTAAAACACACCCAGACACCCAGGTGGACACTGTGCAATTGCTGGTTTCAACGTCTAAGTAAGGATCCGTCCTCTCTCTCTCTCTCTCTCTCTCTCTCTCTCTCTCTCTCTCTCTCTCGCTTCTTTTGCTTCTTCTCTTGCTCTTGCTTTCCTAAGATTTAAAGATTTAAAGAATGTTTTGTTGGCATGACAATATGCATATTGTTATTGACAAATTTCACAAAAAAAATGTAAAAAATAAACATTTTTTTGATTTGCTCCATCCATCCATCCGTCCATCCATCTGTCCATCCATTTATCTACCTATCCATCTATCTACCTATCCATCTAACCTTTTATCTATCCATCTAACCTTTTATCTATCTATCTATCTATCTATCTATCTATCTATGTATTCATCCATCCATCCATCCATCCATCTGTTTTACAGTTTGTTTTTCAGAATGATTTACATCTCTTATCATCTCATCTTCTTAGCTCGAGTTGCAAAATAATTATGATCACTCCCTCTCTCTTTCTTTCTTTCTTTCTCTTTCTCTCTCCTGATTCATTCGTAATAAAACCCCAGCAACTTGTCAAGCCCAGCTAAGACAGCCGTAATTACAGTTTTCAACACAGTCGTACACAAGCTGCTTTGTATACGCCGACATCATCACACATCCAGCCAACACAAACTTGTCTAATTAATTTCAATCAGTCATTTGCATTAGCTAAATTATGATTACACACCATTTCAGAACCTGACAAAAAAAAAGCATCTGTGCCGTTTGTACATTACGAATTCTACCATTATAGAGCTCATGAGTGGTTAACAATTTGGTGGCTCATGGTTAAGGTGTTGGACTACCAACCTAAAGATTGTGGGTTTGATTCCCAGCTCCACCAAGCCATCACTGCTGGGTCCCTGAGCCCTTAACCCTCAAATGAGATCAATGTAAGTCGCTCTGGATGAAAGTGTCGTAAATGTAAATTTCAGTTTTCCAAATAAAAATAAAGGAAACATCAATACCAAAAATTTCCTAGGTGATTGTCTTCAGACATTTTTTGTTCTGTCGGTTGAAAGTCTCTTCACATTTTGATAGCAATCATTAAGTTAAGTGTTTTAAATGTATTTACAGTATGTGTATTTCTATATTCTGTGGTTCGGTCCAAATATTATGATAGCCTTTTTTTTTAACCTGCCTGTTACTAGAAGCGCTGTGCTAGTTTGAAAACGGCGGCTGATGCATCACGAAGAAAAAAGCAAACTCATCCAGCTTAACATGAGAGGGGGCCCCCCTAGGGAAATTTGCAGATATACTACTCCATTCTTTATGTTCATCTGAAATGTTCAGCTTTGGGGGACCCCCTTAAATGCGGGGCCCCAGGCAACTGCCTGCCTTGCCTGCCCTATTGCTACATCTCTGCTTCCAAATATCACAGAGCTGAAGTCTGTAGTTATGTCCATGCTTACCTCAAATCTGAATACAACGCTAAAAGTCATTCGTCCTGAATAGATTTTAAAGATGTAAGTGTACATTTTGTGTGTTTGTGTGTGTGTGTGTGTGTGTGTGTGGATATGCCGAGACAAGATAATAGACAAGGTAATGGAGCAGATATGACTGCTGGCAGGGATTTTCTTTGGACTTGCCAGAGATGATTTAACAATCAATTCAACACAAATTCTTGTATGGAGAAGCAGTAGCTATAAAGCAAAGCTATAACGTACTGTATGAGCTGCAATAAATTCCTGATTAGAAATACACTCAGCAAGCAAAGAAATCATAAGGCATAACAAGTAGAAAAAAAGCTGGACCACATGATTACAGGAAGAGAAAGAGGAGAATGAAGCATGGGATGTTAGTAAAGAGACCAGATGTCATCCTACAGCTTGATGATCCCTACCGGTGCTTGTTCTCCTAGTAATTAAACTGATTCCCTTCCCCTGCTGAAGTGTCTTATCCCTATGCCACCGTCTCCCTCCATCTGGTCATGCATGCATGCATGCACGGCGAATGTTAAACTAACTCACTGTGCTCACCAGGCTTCCCAGTTAGTCTCGTCCTCATCCTCTGGCCCAGATACAGAAATAATCACAGATCTACTGTATGTGCTCAGGTCCTGCTCTGAGACATGGGACTTAATTATATATTCTGAAGTGGTTATTTTTAAAACACATCTACCCAAGCAAGCCAACAGCACAGGTTCCTGGGTAAGAAAAGGATTTAGATTGTATTGTTGCAAATAAACAGGGGAATAAGAGGAACGTTGCTGTAATGAACCAGTCCAAGAAGAAGCCATACTGCAGAAATGGTGTTTATTATAACACACAAGGTCGGCGCCATGGTGTGGTGGATCAAGGCTCCGCTCTGGCGACCCAAGTTCGATTTTGGCTTGGGTCCTTACCAGTCTCACCCTTTTCTCTCTCCTGTTTTTTATCTTTCTATGTTCTATTAATAAAGGCAAAATGGCAAAAAAACACACACAATGCAAACATGAGGCAGAAACGTAGTTGTGAAGCAGGCGGAAATCAGCACATGACATGAACGATATATGCAAACGAAACCGTCTCGCAAAAACGTGAACCGAAACTGGAACAAGGCTAAAGTGATATGTACTCTTCCTTATGCTGGTACTGTGTCATGCCATGACTTCAGAGAGAATTACTTAACCTTCAGACAAACCCACTTTAGGCCCCCATTTTACTGGACAAAAACATGTCTTCTTGTTTTTATCATTTTAAAATGCAAGTAAAAATAAATTATTTAAAAATTAAGAGGTGGTGAAATTACCAAAAAGATGGCGCACTGACTGACCAGAACCATGCCATACAGAACTAAAAGATATATTTAGAAGATAATCTAAAATTCTGAAGACTATCTTAGACTTGGATTTTAGCTTTATCCTTAGACAGGCCGACACTTAGTTTAGAAATTAAGCTAAATCTAAGCTTAATAACCGAGCCAGAGTAATAGTGCAAACTAAAAACACCATGAAATCTCATCCAGACCCACACAATGGCAAAAAAAATCCAATTTAATCCTTATAACTTTCTAGCAATTGCCACTGTTAAGTTTGTCTTAATATTAAAATGCAGTCCAGAAGGAAGTAAACAGATCCAGATTTGTTATGACAACTAGATACTTTGCTAGCTAACGACAGCTTGACTCAATTCGCACTCTGAGCTGCGACATCTTATTAAATTTGGTACATACAATATATATGGATAATTTTTAACTATCATCACTCGTTTTTTAAAGTGAGTCGCCACTTGTTTTATCCCCCTGGCAGTTTCTATAAATCCATTTGTAGCCTATCTGATAAGGTAGCCTATCAGAGCTATACACTGTCCAACACTGTATGGCTAGGTAGGTTGCCAGAGATCTACCAGAAACTCCCCGTCCCTGACTACCTCAGTAACTGCAGCGAAAAAATGATTAACATATCTAAGCAAGATGGGGAGATGTGGGCATGGGAGGGCCAGGAGGAGTGACCAGTGGAGGCTGTGGCCCCTCACGCAACCATGTAACTCCGCCCCTGCATGAATGTAATACCAACACGCAAGCAAGCATGTTAGTTTAGTTTCCTTGTCCGATCTGTTAGCCATATTCACTGATTGATTGAAAAAGCCTTCAAATGATTTACAATATGTGTCAACAAGATAAATTGCAACTTTAAAATTAGCTACAGTAAACCCAACAGGAATGATTGTGAATTCGTTATGAGAGTCTGCTGCCAAGAACATGCCACTAAACGCCTTATAAGATGGCCGGGATTTATAAAATGTAAGAAGAACCACTCAAGGAAAACAGCCCTTTATTAAAAATGACATTCTTTTACACGGGCATTGAATCGTCAGCTGTAAGAAGGTGATCCAGGGCCGGTGCCATAGATAGAATAATTTGATTCATTAAAAACTCCCGAAGTAATTGGGGCTCATCTAGAGCAGAGCAAATATTCAATTAATACGGTCAATTTAATAACTGTGATTCCTTCAACTTGCTGTGCGTAACCTTGATGCATGTCTTCTCTTGATTAATTAGTAATTCTATAATGAGGTCATTTTCATTTGCTTTAATTATCTGTTAGTCCCAAATGAAGTATAAAGAAAGGGAGAAAACACCTCTTTTTTTCAGTCTGGCTATCATGATGGACGGTTGGGGACATATTGTGTCATAAAAGCTTCCTTTTTTGTGGCTAGTCTTGTCTTGGTGAATAATTACCCCAGAATGTTCATGACATAAACTGACAAATCACTGGACAAAAGCAGGACAGTATGAAATACAGTTTGTCTCACTTATAGGACATAAAAATGTCAGCTTTAAACAAGGCCAACTCGTTGAAACGTACTGTTCTCTTCTCCAGGAATGCTTTTTTCTATTTTTATGCAAATGAAATGCACATTTTAAGCAGAAATGTTAACAGGTGAATTTCAGAGATTATTTTTTATTAAAAACTTCTTAATCATATCAGATAATCTTTGAACTTCATTTAAATGGTATCTCGCTGTTGTCATCTTGGGAAATGAAAAAATGTCCAAAAATAAAACACGACCTTT
Organism: Bagarius yarrelli; assembly: GCA_005784505.1. NCBI lineage: Eukaryota > Metazoa > Chordata > Actinopteri > Siluriformes > Sisoridae > Bagarius > Bagarius yarrelli. The sequence goes on from VCAZ01000153.1 coordinate 68,300, forward strand.
GCTTTAAACAAAAAGGGTAACTTCAAATAATAACATACTTGAAATAACAAGATAAGAACTCAATGGCAAGCTATGTGGCTAATAATAAGACACATTGAAATGATTTGTTTTAAAATAGTAAGGTAATACTTGGTGTGGGAAGTGGTAGTTCAGTGGTCAAGGTGTTGGACTGCTAATTAATTGAAAGATCAGGGCTTGACTCCCAGCACCACCAAGTTACCACTGTCAGCCCCCTAAACAAGGCCCTTTAACCTCCAATTGCTTAGTTGTATAAATGTAATTAGCTCTGGATAAGGACGTCTGCCAAATGCCAAAAAATATAAAAGCAATAATTTAAACAAATGCCTTATTATCATATGCCAGGACAATCAAAGACAACATTATTAATATTCTTAAATAATACACAAAACTTTGGAAAAAGAAGATAACAAGTGACAAGTGACAATAATGAACTTATTCTTCAAAGAAACATTAACATTAAGACAGAAATCTTAAATCTTAAAATACAGATGATAAAATAATGAAAGCTACAGCAGCCTATAATTATAGGGTCATTTTACCAAAATTAAAATTTATTCAAAACCCAAATCTGATTGGACATAATTGTTTTGCCTGAACCTCAGAAGACGTGATATGTGTAATATGTGAATATTGCTTTGTCTGTTGTGTTGGTTTCTTCTGGATAAAATAATGTCCATTTATAGCGCTTCTACCAGTCGAGCAATGTGGTAGATTCTTTTTCTTCTCATTTCGGCTGTTCCCTTTTAGGGGGTTGCCACAGCGAATCATCTGTCTCCCCCTAACCCCTATCCTCTACATCCTCTTCACTCACACCCACTAACTTCATGTCCTCGTTCATCACATCCATATACCTCCTCTTTGGTCTTCCTCTTTACCTTCTGCCTGGTAGCTTCATTTCTAACATCCTCCTACCAATATATTCACTATCCCTAGCAACGTGGTAGATTTTTGGACCGAATTGCAGTGGTCGTTCCCCCTAGCGACCTCAATTACACAGACCCCAGACCATCATGCCGCTGACCTGCTGTTAATGCATTTGAGAGTCTTTGCCATTCCAAGCCCACTGTCGCCACCAGGTCCAGTCTGTATCCAGCCCAGTTGGTGGGCTGGCAAAGAGACAATAAGCTAGATGCAGTTTCCCAGTAATGACCTTGTCCTCTAGACGGACATCCAGACAAGATTATGGTAACTTTACTTCAGTATAGAATAACCTGCTGGTTTGTCTGGTCAGGTTTGTCTGGAGGGCTGGTGTCCTGCAGAGCTTAGCTTCAATCCTAATAAATTGCACCTGATCATGTCTTTTAGGCTTGTTTAAAAAAAAAGTTTTATGGTTTGGAATAAGGTTGAAACTAAACTCTACAGGCAGAGCGTCCCCCGGAACTGAGTTTGACACCCCTGAATTAGAGAGTTTGTAGAGTGAGTTTTAATATTGTCTTATTTGATTTAATTTTGTATAGCTGCTATAGAGATAAAGTGGACTTGACTTGACTTGACTTGACTTGAAGAGAGATTTTTTTTATCAGGGCACCATAGGCTCGCCAATTAACATTCCGGGATTAGATTTAGGAATTTATATCTGACTACCGTCAAGCAGCCGTTGCTATATGCTTAAACTCAACTCTATGCTTGGATTTGATTTTGCCTTGGCTTGGATAAATGTCCTGCCGGGTGAATAAATCTAAATCTGTTCTTATAAAAAGCTGTCACGCTCAGTGCATCTTTGTTTCTCTCACCAGATTCGCATAAGACTCTCGACGCCAAGCAAGAAAACTCATCTCAGACTGTCACCGGAGTTAGATTTGAGTATGCATGTGGATACAATAGCATGTTCGTTGTTTTTATATCTCACACCATGTTGAATCCAAAATGAGGAGCATGACAGAACATCACATGACCATCACTGATCCAGGATTAATGTCTAGCAGATTGTTAGCACTTAACGAGACATTAGCAATAGCACATTGGCATCGTAATGAATCGTCACTGTATAATCATTCATGAATATAAAACTGTTTGACTTTTAAGGAATAACAATAAAAAAACTGCTTAAAATACACAAATAACTCAAATACAATTCTCTAATTAAAGAGTTTTTTTCTTAAATGAGAGTTAATAGGCATAAATAAGTGAGTTTAACGAGGACAGCTAAAAGTTAATATACCGTAAAATAAACATGACACAGAAATTTCCTCTCTTGTTTGGTGAAAATATCCAGCAACGCAGTTTTATGTCATAACGCAATGTTTACTCTTTTGAGCGTTTTAGCCGCTCTTTCGTAATAACTGCTGACTTACGCCGCTGTCTCGTTCTATTTTTCATAACATTCGCCCGTATTGTCTTTAAACAGAACAGGCAATTAAATAAAAATCAAAGACGGCAATAAAGTTGTATATGAAATGAAAGGAGAGCAGGATGTAAGAATAAAAGCACACAGAAAGACGAATCCAATAACTCATTAAAGTGCACTTAGTAGCAAAATGCTAAAAATGGCTCTGCGCTTAACTGTGGAATAATGTGTTAAGGTATAACAGGGGTTGAAAGCAAGAGCCGTTTGCAGAGATATGGATTTATTTATTTATTTATTTTAGCTTAAAATGATCACAGAAGGTTGGATGGATGATAATAATAATAATAATACCCCCGGAATCCAGATGTTTTTTTTCTGCAATACAGGTGAAATATTAGATATCAGATATCAGTTTTGTAATACCGGCTCCACCAATATGTGACATCATCTTGTGGGCATTTTAAGAATTGCAAGCAAGGCTGTTATGACAGCACTGCATTGTAAGGAGAGACAAGAAAAGAGTTCATTTTAAATAGAAGTACAAAGTTGTTTTATTTTCAAATAAAAATATTATATTTATTTATTTATTTAAATTAGTCAGAATTATTATGTTCTTATTGATTTAATTGTTACCTGATTGTTTACCTGATCTAATGTTTCTGTAACAAATACACTATATAGTAAATATATATAGTAACAGTGGAGATATATATATATATATATATATTTTATTTTATTTTTTTTATTTATTTTTTTTTTTAATCAGATTCCACTATACTGATATAAAAATAAGAGTTGTTTTGTTTATTATTTTACTATTAAAACAGAAGTAAAAACAAAAAATAAATAAAAATAAATATTGGTTCTACATAACGGTTATCCTTTACAAAAATGTAATGTATCAGTTCTAAAAAGCAATATCGGTCGATCTCTAATAACATGATATCATTGTCTTCCTAGTTTATCAGACATAACCGCCATAAAAATGTTTCCGAAATCCGAGTACCTAGACATCTTTTCTTTAGGTAACAGAATTCGTGTGGAGAAATTAAACAGAACAGATGATGCCTACCTTCCTGCCCCCAGTGTTCAGTCTTAGTGGTGTCAAGAAGGGGTCAAAAATCATATGGCTGGTTTCGATGTTGACTGGTGACTGTCGCTTTCCCACCGAGCACAGGTTCCACGCTGAGTTCACAAGACCCCAGAAGGATGGAACTGAAAAAGAGAAGAAAATACGAAAGAACTGTTAGTCTTTGGTTTGAATAGACTTTCATGTGAACCTTTATATCCATTTTATCCATCTTTTATAACAACTGTTTTCAGGTATCAACTTATTATAATGAGAAAATTGATGCCTGCTTTATTTGACTGACATAGAAAGTATTATGACTTTCCTTTACAGCAATATGACTTGAATCATCCTATTCCAGTATTAGGACATTATTAAACCCTTAATAAATTTCTTATGATCAGCCATGTGAAACGTACTTTCCTTGCAGAACAAAGCGCATATACATAATTTTAATGACAGTCATGTGGTGATTATATCAGTTTTATAGTCAATAAAATAAAACTCTTTTTAGTACAGCAAGAGTGAATAAATTCTAACTGTTATGACATTATATCATCATTAGCGTTTATAGCTACTTACATTACATTTACTGTGCATTTACTGTGCATTTACTAGAAGTCCTTATCCAAACCAACTTACATTTATCTAATTTATTCAACTCAGCATTCAAAGAGTTAAAAGCCTTGGATGAGGTCTTAGTGGTGGCAGTTTGATGGTGCTGGAAATTAAACCCACAACCTTTTGTTCAGCAGTCCAAAACCTTAAACACTGAGCTACCACTTTCCCAAGTGATAACTAATTGACCTCAGGGCTATACTGCGGGGATATTGGTAGCGCAAATGGTTAAGACTCTAAATTGTTGATTAGAGGATCAGGGTTCCAACATTACCACTGCCAAACCGGGGCAATAATACTCTCTGCTCTAGGCATGCTGTGCCATAGCTGACCCCACACTTTGACCCAGGAGAACGAGGTGGGAAGTGGTGGCTCATGGTTAAGGTGTTGGATTACCAACCCGAAGGTTGTGCGTTTGATTCCCAGCTCCGGCAAGCCACCACTGCTGGACCTCTGAGCAAGGCCCTTAACCCCCAATTGCTCAGTTGTATAACAAGGAATATTGGTAGTCGCTCTGGATAAGGGCGTCTGCCAAAGGCTGCAAATGTAAATTTAACAGGGCTTTATTCAAAAAACAAAGGAAGACTCTCCTGGAGTTCATCCAACATAGTAAACAAGGAAAAAACGAGGAAGCTAGAGAACCCAAACTAGGCTTACTAGTTAAAGCAGTTAAGCATTAGCTTAAACCGTTAGCTTCATCGGTAAGCTTTAGCAATTAGCATAATAAACCATCATATGAATTGATAACAGTCAGATGGTGATTATAGCAGTTTTATAAGCTATGAAATGACTATGAAAGGCTATAAAGGTGTAGAGGTATAGTGAATAAACTGTTACTGTTTTAAGTTTATAGCAGTCTCATAAGAAGTGAAATAAAACTAATTACTGGAGGTACAGTAACATAAACTATAATGATAATCACAGTGTTACAACATTGTCACATTCATAGTCTCAAAAGTAGCAACAAGAAAAACACACTTGATTTTAAAGCAAAATAGTCAATATTGAATAATAAAATTTATGTATATGATTAGAATCATATGGAAATGAATATTTATTTTACTTTCTCATTATTACATTTTTTTTACAAGGGCCCTGATAAATCGTTTACCAAAATATTTAATGGCTCGTGATTCACAAGATACAAATAATAATGAATCATTGACAAACTCTGAACATTTACATTTACAGTATTCGGCAGATGCCCTTTCCCAGCAGTGGAAGCTGGAAAACGAACCAACAATCTTTGGGTTGGCAGTCCAACATCTCGACCATGAGCTGAACACTTCAGCAATGAACACTGTTTATTAATGATTTACAAGCAAGTCTTTCATCAGCCATCTATCTGTCTACATGTGTACGAGATCCAAGATCTAACATACCACATCGCAGTTTCTGGAAAAGTAAATTTCACAACAGGGAAATCCAATCGCTGCAAGCCATTGGCAGCAGAGAAAGGTGAAGATTAATTACACAATTCAATTATGTTTAGACCACTATGATCGTATCAGCACTTTGGTCCGCCAGGGATGGGATGCGGCACTCCAAATAGCCGGGAGTATTCATAAATCACAACGAAGACTGTTCGAAAGTCTGGAGAAGCAGGTGCTCTCCGTATTGTGTTTAATTCCAGGCTCACATTTTTTCCAGTATAAGCACCACCTGCTGTTTTCTGGCATGTCCACACTCAAAAAAAAAAAAACCTCTGCTTGAAAATGAGTAAAGAGCTTGACAAAGTACCAGGATGGGCAATCATAAACTCTTGCTCTAACTCACACACACAGATATATAAAACCGGTTGTGTAACTAAACCTGTTCAGATCCTAAAGTGGTCCAGACGCTTTGAAGTGGAAGTGCACTTGATGAATGTAAGTGCAGGGAAAATTGCAACCCTCAGTCAGGCTAAGTTGATTCTGATTAATAAAAGCCTGCTCGGACAGAGATTCCTGCCATCAGCCTCCGACTTCTTCCAGCTGCCACTTAGCTGTCAAAAAAAACCAAACTGCCATATTGCACAAAAAACACTGAGAAAGAAAGAAAGAAAGAAAGAGAAAGGAAGGTTCAAAAAACATGTCGGGAGCAGTGAAGTCATCTCTAGTTTAAAGTGCGATTAAATTGGCTCAGAGTTGTCCTGCAGGATAAAGATGGGAAAATGGCAACTGTCCCGGATCCCTCTACATCATTCAGAGAAATGGCAGAAAATCTATAGCGAGTATAGGAATTTGCAGTGTATAGAATTGATCCATTACACATGGGCCGTTTGTCAGGACTGTACACGTAGTCATTACCCATTTATATCCCACAAGTGCAGCCGCCAAGGCCGGCACCGTTTTTCACTCGGAGCAGCCATCAGTGTCAATAAACTGCAAGACAAAATCTTTAGACTAAATCCGGCCGTGATGGATCAACATTCCGTGTCTTTTATTGAACCGTGCGGCCACTTTCACTTAAACAGTCAGCAGCAACCACATGACAACGTGCTGTTTTGTTACTTTATTCCTAATCATGTGTATGACGAATCGGAAAATAGGGAAATAAGGGTGTTAAAGAGATATCTTTAATAATTGTATACTTAGTTAAGGCTCTCAGCAAAACCAGTAACCAGTAAAATAGAAATTTATTCATTCATTCATTCATTCATTCATCTTCTATATCCGCTTATTCCCTAATTCAGGGTCACACCGATCTGCTGGAATCTATCCCAGCCGTCTCTGAAAGGGAGAAAGGCAGGAGGGGGACACACTGTACAGGTCGCCAGTCTATCACAGAGCCTCACACACACTCCTATGGGCAATTTAGAATCATCAATCAATCTAACATACATGTTTTTGGACTGTGGGAGGAAACCGGGGAACCCGGAGTAAAACCCACACAGACACGGGGAGAACATGCAAACTCCACACAGAAACACCCCTGCCTGGGAATCAAACCCGGACCTACTTGCTGTGAGGCAACAGTGCGAAACACTAAGCCAGCCTGCTGCCCCGAATATAGAAATTTCCAGCTAAAATTATTTTAAATAATTATTTTAAATAGAATTAAAGTCTCACATATACATTACAGCACAGTCAAAAAATTTCTCTGTGTATTCTATCTTAGGAAGTTGGGGTCAGAGCGCAGCGATGGGCTTGATACAGAGGCCCTGGAGAAAAGAAGGTTAAGGGACTTGCACAAGGGCCAAATAATGTCAGTTTGTTAGTGGTGTAACCAGAACCTTAATGATTTTGTGTCAATCTTTTTCTGCATATCCCAGCTTATAAGAAAGCTGAGGGCAAAACCCATGGAGCATCCCTAAAGCACACACTGTTGAAGACCTTGCTCAGAAGGCCCAACAATGGTAGTTTAGTTTTAAGTCCTCAACCTAGACTCTTTGATCAGTTATTCAGAGCCTGAAAATATTTACTGCTTACTTTATTTAATTTAAGTATGTCCTAACTTTGCTAACTAATAGACTTTTAGGCAATTTAATATAACTGGAAGTAGAAGTGTGTGGCATGGAAGTTCACACCTAACTATAGATCTCACCCTGTATCTCAGTACACTTTATAGACATGGATATAGGATGCTGTTTTAACAGCCACATCTGGAATCTTTGTCCAGGATGATAAAGACCCGAAATCTGAGACAACATATTAAGCAGAATGTCCCTTAGATCTTCGAACAGCTGAGTCACTGACTGCATTCAGAGTTTTTAAGGCTGATGGTTTTTAGGCTGATGATATTATTAGCCCATGTCCTAATGAATCAATAACAGGAAGTCTTTATTGATAGAGACCTCAAAGCACTTGTAAAAGTCTGGATAAAGACGTCTGCCAAAAGCTATGAATGTTAATGTAAGTAAAAAGCTGCAGACGATTCCGAATTGCCACTGTGAGCTTCTATCCTCTGCTAAACGAGTTGCATGGAAATGAAAAATGACATGCTACTTGCAGCACCAAATGTTGTCTTTCACAAATTCACCATATAGTAATGAAACATTTCACACAAAGCCTGCTGTTTCTACCATCTGCTTCACTTTCTTCAAAATTTCCCACACCAGCAAGTAGTAAATTTGTTAGTCCACTAGTCTACCAAGTCATTTGCTGTTTTTTAAAGATGATGAATTTGTAGGTCTTTTTCAAATACTTAAATACTAAGTAAAATAATAACAATAATAATTGTTTTGTTAATAATAGAGCCAGCAGGAAGTGGCTGCTGATGGTTTCATGGTTTCAATTCCAAGCAATAACAAATGGCCAATTCTGGGCCCCCAAGCAAAGCCCTTAAACCTCGACTATTTAGTTGAATTAGGAAATAAGATAATTGTAGGTCAGCAATGCAAATGTAAATGTATTTTAGACCAATCAGGATTAGCCTTCATTCCCCGTTCACATTAGTGAGCCTTGATCGCCCATTTACACTGGTAAGTACCTACCAAAAGTGGTCCAAGGAAAGACAAAAGGTGAACATTAGATATCGTCATGAGCAACCAAGGCTCACTGATGTGACCAGGAAATGAAGGCTAATCCTGATTGGTCTAAACTACTTTTACATTTGTATTTCTGACCTACAGTTATCTTATTTATTTATTTGACACCCTTCAGGACCTGATGTATTGAAGAAGCTCTGACCCGGTCATCCTGCCGTCACAATACACTTGGCACTCATTCGCCGAGACGCTTCCACTGACACATTTTTCACAGTTGACCTTAATCACAAAAATTCTGTGAAAGTTTTTCCAACAGAGCGACAAGCACATGTTTTACACTGTAAGCCAACTGAGTCCTGACCCTTTATATCAGCCAATCATTTCCTTTGTTACTATAAGCGTATGAAAATGTCAATTTACAATAGTAAAAAGTATCAAATAAATCGGACAAATCTAATTTTTTAAAATCAATTTTAAGTTTTTAATCAAAGAATAAAGACACATTATTTCATAAAGAAATGTGTAGCTTTCATTTAGCCTCCTGCGTCCTACTTAAAACAAATTTATTTAAAATATTAGTAGTGTGTGGCCCTGTGATGGACTAGCGACCTGTCCAGGGTGTACCCTTGCCTTTCGCCCTTTTAGAGACATTTACATTTTACATCATTTTGGCAAACGTCCTTATCCAGAGCGACTTCGATTTATCTCTTTCATACAACTGAGCAATTGCAGCTTAAGGGCCTTGCTCAGGGGCCCAGCAGTGGTGTCTTCGTGGTGGTGGGGATCGAACCCCAGTCTTTTTGGTATTAGTCCAACACCTTAACCACTAAGCCACTAATTCCCCAACGGCTGGGATAGACTCCAGCAGATCCCTGTGACCCCGAATTAGGGAATAAGCGGATATAGAAGATGAATAAATTTAAATACGCATCATATCTTTAAGATCTTAAAGACAAATTAATATGTAAAACCCCGAATAGTAGTAAAATGGATGAAGGACACGTCCAAGATTGTTATAATTGATAACCCAAAACCTGGGGATGGGTTCATCAATCATCCACCAGAATTAGTACCGGATTAGTCGAACCAAGCAATGAACGACTGTATCCTAGGAACCAACCAATTTCTCATCACTACAGTAAAATAAGACATTTTACAAACTACGGCACATAGAGATTAATTAGCTCATTTCTTATTCCTGTTCTCGGGTCTCAGCATTTTAAGTTCACTTTAGAAGGTTTATTAGAGCTCAGAGTTGACAGAAGGAACCTGGGTCTGGAATAGCTCACTCTCACCAATTATACTCCTTGTTAATTACTTCCACTTCTCACTTTTTTTTGGTGAATCAGGAACCTTCTGTTCTCAGATGCTATCAAGTGTGCAAGCAGAGCTAGCCACTTAGCATTTAAATGAGAAGTGTCAGCGTAATAAATGTTTTTTCGATGAATATCCTCCTGAATATCTACAATAAATAACTCGATAAATAAGGTTGACATACAGAGGGCGCTGAAATAAACAAAAATGATGAGGTTCGGAGTGATACAATTCCCATTTCATGAGCAAAAACAAAAATTAATGAAACTATACCTCAATATAGCTAATGCTAATGCGTTTACAAATCAAAATGGACGCCGGGTACGCCAAGTACAGGAAATAACATCTTAATGATAATAAATATTAGGCTTCTATTAAAATGTACGACTTCTCCTTCCTCTTGACTGTGTGTGTATGCCGCATGTGTACAGCTCTATAAGGGTTTATTTGTTTATCTCGCATATGAACAAATGAGGAAATTGAAAAACTGTCTATCAGGCACCCCGAAAGGTGGAATAAACTGATAAAAATGGCTCGGGGAAGTTAATTTCTTCTATTTCCCAGCTGGAGGGAAGACGATACTATTTCAAAGCCCATTCACAGCGTTATGGAAGTTGAAGTGAAGTTTTGAGGTTTTTTTAACACAGAAGTTGCACAGTGTGGGTAATTTTGTCCTTCTGTGCGTTAATATGAGCACTTAATCAGGCTGGACGTTATCGGCGGTAGCGTTAGCGCTAACAGAGGTACTCAAACTGCTGCTCAGGACGACTGATCAGGACGACAAGACTTTAGGTGAAAATTAAATATGGAAGTATAACAGTATAGTGGAACCTTCTCTAAAGGTTATCCAGGGCAACATACCTTGATTTCTTTAAAATAAGTAGGGGTTAAGGACCTTGCTCAGGGGCCCAACAAGGGCAACTTGGGGGTGCTGGGAATCGAACCCAGATCGTTACCAAATTTTAGATTTTATAACACTTCTGTGATTCCAAAGAAACTAAAACATGATGCAAAACTAGTATAACCTATACTAGTGTGTGTGTGTGTGTGTGTGTGTAGAAAAAATGAAAAAAGGTGAATAGCTCTAAATAAATTTAAGACATTTACAATATAATGACTTTAAACTATTTATAATTGAGCTACCAAATGCTGGATTCTGATTGGTCTGTATTTTTATTTTAAAAAATCCTATAAATTAAATATAAAATTTACATTTCATTAGAATTGTTTTATTCAACTAATAAAAAATTATGTATAAAATTGTCTTCCACATTTTTTCCTATTTTATTAATTCTTTTTTTAATTAACAGCAAATTGATTTTTGTATATTCATTTTATTCTACCAGATAAAGATGTATAAAAATTAAATATAATAAATATGAAAAAGTTTATGTATAAAAATAATGTTTTTTAAACCTTATTTAAACTTTGTGTATTTTTGAAACAATTCATTTATTAATTATATTTACACTACTTGTAATAATGTAAATAGTTTTATATCAATCCACCATGCTTTTATATCTGTTATTACTCATTAATTACTATGGTAAGAATGTTTTATACACATATTCCACTACACACAGCCTTTACCTTAAATTGCCATGACCAGTTTAAAAGTACTCTAAAAAGGGACGACAGCCAGACGTGTTCCAGCATGTCCTTTAATGCCAGAGTAATCGTAGCTCCCACGGCTGATGGACCTCATTAGGCCCCCGGGGTCGGGGCACAATAAACATGTCAGTCACACTAACTCTTTCTGTCATTTGCTAATGGTCAGGGATATCCAGCCTGGCAGGTGGAGGCTTCTCAAAGCCCAGAACCGACAAATCCATCAGCACAAAAGAGTTGCCGCTGGTTGTGTCCCTCTGACTTGTGCTCCTTTTGCTCATTCCACCAGTAAAACTCACAGGCCTGCCTGAGTCTGGACACACGGCTTACCAGAAGTACTCAGCGGGAGCTCGTCCGCTAGTGTGCTAATTGTTGCCCGCTTGTTCAGGATTGTTTTTCTTGATAAGAGCTTCAGGCAGCTTTATCTTTCTTTACTGAGCATCCCTGCACATTCCTGATAAAAATGGTGGCCCACCAGACCCCGACCGAACCACCGTTTGATAGCCGAAAAACCTAAAAATCTTTATATTATCACCAACTCTAACGTCTTAAATATACAGTCTGCTGGAGTCCATATCGGCTTTTCATCAGTATTTTCACGCTCTTTCATCAGGGTTTGTTTGAAGGAGCACCAGCTGCGTTATTAACATGTCCACTTCCTGCTTCATGATAAGGTGCATGGTAAATTATTTCTTCTTTTTATAATCTTTCTGTCATTCTGTGTTTCCCAACAATATATTTTTATAGCAAAGAGCTCCTACATTAGCCTTCAGCCTAAAAGCCAAAAAGGTACAAAAAAACATATAAATTATTAAAAAAATATATTTTTTGGAACAAGACTTTGTAGATAGACATATTTATATTTACAGTAACAATATAATGATAATAGTAATAATAATAATAATAATAATAAGAGATTGGATCATTTTGTTTGGTTTGTTGATTTTTTTATTGATTTATAGATTGATTAGTTGGTTTGTTTGCTAATGACATTTTGGTTTTGTTTGGTTGGTTAAGAAGTTAACTGATATATTGGCTGGTTGGTTGGTTAATTTATTATTTGATTGATTTAGCCATTGATTGGTTGGTTGAGTAGTAAATTAGTCAATTGATTTATGAGTTAATTAGTGGGTTAGTTAGCTGTTCAACTTATGTTTTATTGGGTTGATTATTTGATTAATTTATGGGTTGATTGGTCGTTAAGTAGTTGACTGATATATTATGTGTTAATTGGTTGGTTAATTGTTTGACTGATTTATGGGTTGATTGATTAGCTGATTATTTGATTAATTTATGGATTTATTGGTTGGTTGATTTTTTGATTGATTTATGGGTTGATTGATCATTTGATTAATTTATGGGTTGATTGGTGAGTTGATTTTTTGATTGATTAATTAATTTATGGGTTGATCATTTGATTACTTCAAGGGGTTGATTGGTTGGTCGATTATTTGATTTATTGGTTGGATGTATGATAGATTTATGATTTGATGGATTGGTTGATTAGTTGATTGACGTATGGGTTGATTGGGTAATTAGTTGCCTTATATATTGGCTGGCTAGTTGTTAATTAATTTGTTGGGCAATTAACGGGTTGTTTAATTGTTTGGTTGGTTGATTTGGTCATTAGTTGATGTATGGTTTGATTGGTTGGTTGATGTATGGGTTGATTATTTACCTTATATATAAATTGGCTGGCTAGTTAATAGATAAATGATTCATGGGTTAATTGGTGGGTTGCTTTGTTAGGTGACTGACAGATTTATGGTTTGTTCAAATAGTTGATAAAATGACTTCCTCCATATAATAAAATATGCAAAAACTAATAACCAGGCTGAGTGATTAAAAAAGCCAGACTCATTTATAATTCTTTATTTTTTATAAAATAGCAATGTAGTTCGATTCAAAACTTCTGATAAATTAAAGCGCTACATAATCAGCGCAACACGCAAGAACCAGAGTTGTACTTTTCCCGCTTATCTTTATGAGAAATAACTCTTTTCAGATTGATTATGTTAATTTCAGCAACAGCCGTAGACAATAACTTGAAGCAGAACAGATTAATTACAGAAGAATGCACATTCATCAGGATTTCACACCAGTAACTTAATTAAGTAGTGCAGCCATTTTGTTTTCTATTGCTGCTCTGATAGAGGAGGGGTTCTGCTTTCTTGGTGTCTTTGACATTTTAAACAAACATACAGTGTAGAACTAAAAACATAGACAAGATGGGATATAAGTTCAACTCATGACTCAGGTTTCATTTTTAATCCTCCATGTTTTCCATAATGGTGAGGAGTTTTGCTTTCGAATCCTGGCAGTGTATTATTTCATTTTACAGCTTTGAAAAGCGTTCTTTACGCCACTGCCGAGGTGTCAGCGAGTGGGCGAACAGCTTTTTATAATTCAACCAGTCATTGAAACATTGAGTGGAAAGAAGAGCTGAGGTCGTTTTTCATCAAAACCTCAAGTGTGACATTGTTTCTGTTATTCTCTGATTCGAGAAGAGGTCAAAATCCTGCACATATTTTTTTAAAAGTGAGCTGTAAACTGCAGTGTCCTGGAGGTCACGTGTTAAACCTCGGCTCATGTGAAAGTCACACGTTTCTCAGGAGACTTTACTGAAGGCGGCTCCTTCCAATTGATTGCATGAATAGTGAGATTCTAAAAGAGTCTGGAGAGATCAAGCTGTATGGATTTGATGCAAAGACCCAGCCACTAACACTTTCTTCTCTTTCTTTCTTTCTTTCTTTCTTTCTTTCTTTTCTTTCAATCTTTCTTTCTTTCTTTCTATGCTTGCTTCATTCTGTTTTACTTTGTTTCTTTCACTTTCAATTTGCGCTTTCCTTTCTTTCTTCCCACCTTCCTTCCTCTCTAAACTGCAGTGTCATGGAGGTCACATGTTGAACCTTGGGTGATGTGAAAGTCACGCATTTCTGAGGAGACTTTACTGAACTCCTCCCAATTGATTGCATGAAAAGTGAGATTCTAAAAGAGTCTGAAGAAATCAAGCTGCATGGATTTATTAAGCTAATGAAAAGACATGGTCACTAACACTTTCTTCTGTTTCAATCCTTTTTTCTTTATTTTTTTCTTTATATTTTATCAATGCTTTCTTTCTTTCTTTCTTTCTTTCTTTTTTTTTCTACATTCCTTTTTTCCTTATTTACCTGCCTTCCTTATATCCTTCCGTATAACAGATTCAAAAATCAGTATTAAAGACTGTGAATTTTTCAACTTTGGTCATAAACAAGATGCTATAATTTCTGGGTCGGCTATGATGCAGCACCTCAGGAGCATAAACAAAAATGTTGGGCCTTGTATAGGGTTGGTGGTGCTGTGGGTTCAGCTCTTTGGATCAACAACCAGTCATCACTGCCCCAAGCATATCCTATTATAGAGTCTGAGCGCAGGATCAGCCACAGCGTGAGGTGACTCTGGAGCAAGTGGGGTTAAGGACCTTGCTCAAGGTCCCACTAATGGTAGCTTAGCAGTTTCAATTCTTGAACCCAGACCCTTTAATCAGAGATCAGAAGACCCATGCAACCATGTCTGCATTTAGAGGACAAATCTGAGACTCCTGCATCAATACTTTTGATCTTCAGATTTACTCTGACCAGTTTCCCTGTCCATGCTGAAGAAAGCATTTCCACAACATGATGCTGTCACCACCATGTTTCACAGTGGAGATGGTGTGTTCAGGGTGATGAGCAGTGTTATTTTTCTGCCACACATAGCGCTTTACATTTAGTCCAAAAAGTTCAACTTTGGTCTCATCTGACCAGAGCACCTTCTTCCACGTCTTTCAACAATGGCTTTCTTCCTGCCACTCTTCAATAAAGGCCAGATTTGTAAAGTACATGACTTATATTTGTATACAGATTCTCCCGCCTAAGCTGTGGATTTTTGCAGCTCCTCTAGAGTGACCATGAGCCTCTTGTTTGCTTCTCTGACCAGTGCTCTCCTTACTGGGTCTGTCAGTTTAGGTGGACAGCCATGTCTTAGTAGGTTTGCAGTTGTGTCATACTTTTTCCATTTTTGGATGATGGATTGAACAGTGCTTCTTGAGAAGTTTAAAGCGTGGGATATAATTTTATTACTTAACCCTGCTTTAAACTTCTTTACAACTTTATCCCTGTCCGGTCTGGTGAGTTTCATGGTCTTTATGATGCTGTTTGTTCACTAGTGTTCTCTAACAAACCACTGAGGCCTTCAGAGTACAGATGTATTTATACTAAGCCTAAATTACACACAGGTGGACTCTATTAACTAATTAGGTGACTTCTGAAGGTAATTGATTGGACTAGAATTTATTTAGTGGTATCAGAGTACAGGGGGCTGAATGCCACTTTTTAGATTATTATTTGCTTAAAATTTTGAAAACCATGTATAATTTTTATTCCACTTTCAAGGCACTGATAAAAAGATAGATAGATAGATAGATAGATAGATAGATAGATATACAGACAAACAGAGATAGATAGAAAGATACACACTATTATGTTCCTCAGACCATTCCTGAGTGCTTTCTTCCTGGCAAAGGAAGCATTATCATGCAAAAAAAGGCCACTTCCACTAGGGTACAGCTTGTGATCAGACCATATGGACTAGACTTCACTGATGACCCTGTCCTTGCTTCACTGGTTGTCCTTTCTAGGACCTCTTTTGGTGGGAACTAATTATTGTATTCTGGGAACATCACACAACACCTGCTGGTTGAGTGATGCTCTGATCCGTTCATCACAATGGGTTCTTATCAGAGTCACTCAATGCCTCACATTTTCTTCTGCTTTCAACACATCAAGTTTGAGATCTGACTGCTGCTTAATACGTCCCAGGTATCTAGAAGATACTTGTACACATGATATAAAATCAACCAATAGACATATTAAATAAAAAAAATTGATTTAGTTTTAATTTTGCTTGAAATTATTTTATATATATATAATTTATAGGGTCAATCCAAGCTGATATTATTATAAGTATACAATTTGTTTAGTAACCATGACAACTACACGACAATAGTTATGACTGTTGGGTTATTTTTTCCCCCCTGGAAAAATAATATTACAGAAGCAGGCCAACTTGTCAAATTCCTTGAAAAAAGTGACTCAAATTGATGAAGCTCTCAAATTTTCTTTATTATTTGTAAAATGTTAACTTAACTAGGGGAAGTGGTAGTGCAATGGTTAAGGTGTTGGACTGGTACCTGGAAAATCAGGATTTGAATTCCAAGACCACCAAGTTGCCATGGTTGGCCCCTAAGCAAGGCACTTAACCCCCAATTGCTCAGTTGTATGAGAGAGATATATGTAAATTACTCTGGATAAAGACGTCTGACAAATTCCGTAAATGTAAGTAGCAGTGTGTCCGGATACATTTGTATAAAAGCTGTTACAAAAAAAATATCGTTAATAATTTAAGGTAACTGAATTTATAGGATGTGTTTTAAGTTGAGGGCTTTTGATTTTTAATAATTATGCAAATAAAAGTAAGTGACTAATTTCACATGCTTAAAAATAAAGTCCTTTTTTGTGTGTGTGCATTAACCATAACTTCTGAACACAAATTGATGTTTTTTATTTATGCATTTCGTTTGTCTTATTGGTTGCCAGATATCAGCTGATTTAATTCCTTTATTCATGCATTTAAGTTTAAGTTCAAGTTTAACAAGCTTTATTGTTATTTCAACCATACAGTATATAGCAGACGCAGTACACAGTAAAATGAAACATAACAACACAGAACTGCACAGACAACAACAACAAAGAGCCACTAGTAAAGTTAAGTAAAGTAAATTGTCTTAGTAACATAAAGTGCATGTGTGCAACTTAGTGCAAACAGAGCAAGAAAGACCATGCGCTAAACAGTACAAACATTAAACCAGACTATACAGTACAAAAAACAGCGCGCTGTACGGGACAGTTAAATTAAACAGCGCCGACCAGATTATAAAATGTATTTTTGTGTTTACGTGTTGCCGTAAACATCGATTGTATTGAGTATGTTTGTATGTATGTGTGTGTGTGTAAGAACTAAGGTAGTTTTAGTCAGTTCAGCGTGTTCAGGAGCCTGATGGCTTGATATACCCGCTTATTACCTAATTTGGGGTCACAGGGATCTGTTGGAGTTTATCCCAGCAGTCTCTGAAAGGGTAAAAGGCAGGAGGGGTACACCCTGGACAGATCACCAGTCTATCACAGGGCCACACACACTCACTCTGATAAGCAATTTAGAATCAACAATCTATCTAACATACATGTTTTTGGACTGTGAGAGAAAACCAGGAGTAAACCAACTCAAGAACCAACGGGGACAACATGCAAACTCCACACAGAAAGATGTTAAATGCTAAAATGTTATAATAACACATTAGCAAATAATGCACTACAGTATAGCACATTAATTGCTCAACTGGGAGACTAAACCACATTGAAGTAGGGTATCTTTTTTTAAATTTAAATTGATTATATATATATATATATATATATATATATATATATATATATATATATATATATATATATATTTATTTATTTATTTATTTAAGAATTGTTGATACTATTTTGTACTTTAGTTGTTTAATTTAGTTAGTACTGATTTCTATCTGTTTTTTAAGGGCCTGATTATCATGTTGATGTAATTTTGTCAAAAACAGATATAAAACAATCAATACATTTTGCTAGTGCATATTGATTATCATAATCAGTATCGATATCAGTAATGTAATATCAGTCGATCTTTTGTTCATACTATAATATGGTGTAAAAATAGTGCAGTATGTAATTAGGGATGTACCTATAGAGTTGGGGCATCTTTTAAAGTGAATCCAATGCCACTAAGAGCTCAGTATAAAAAAGCTAAAAAAAAAAGTTAAGGATGCTGCTGTGTCTGATGATGATGATGATGATGATGATGATGAAGGCAATAATGAAAGAGATGTAGCTCGTTTTTTTCAAAGATTTTTTCAGTCACCAAATGACCAGCTTTTGGACTCAAGCAGGAATTTCTACAGGCTAGCCCGAGGCTAATTTTGTTTTTTGTTTTTTCGGTAAAGAATTACACAGAAGGGACTCAATAAATAAATGAATAGATAAATAAATAAAGTAACTCAGCTTGCCGGGTTAAAAATGACACAATTTTTCTCCGCATCTACATCAACGCCATGAAGCCTATTAATATTTGATCAGCGGCATTTTACTCAGAAATACAGCCACCAAAGTACTTTACAGAAAACCCATCAATCTCACCATGTCCCTGATGGACACAACATTCACCCGCTTTATGTTTAACAACAACAAAAAAAACGATGTAAAACCTGTTTTAATAAACTTCATAGCATAACTCGGTGTGTGTGATATCGATGTCTTTGTAATGCGAAACAGCTTTTTACATCAACAGCAACCTCATGCATCATAAATATTTCATACTGAAGAAAAACACAGATTTATTATAATTACTTTCCTAATACAGAAGATGACCTATAATAACCTCCACACTTCTGGGACGCTCCACTAGATCGTGGTGTGTGACTGTAGAGGTTTGATCAGACACTAGTGTTGTTTGGGGAAGTGAAAGCTCAATGGTTAAGAAGATAATTGGAAGACCAGGATTTGATATCCAGAACTACCAAGTTACCAATGTTGGGCCCCTGAGCGAAGCCCTTTACCCCTAATTGTTCAGTTGTATAAAGGAGATAAATGTAGGTCTCTTTGGTTAAGGACGTCCGCCAGATGCTGTAAATGTATATTTAAATGTCTGAAGAGGTCTGGTGTTCCGTCAGGGTTCCAGTTCATCCCAAAGGTGTTCAGTTTAAAGGGGCTGAGTCAGAATCAGGACTCTGTACAGGACATAGGACTTCTTCCACTCTGACATTGTCATACTGAAACAGGGTTTGAGTCTCTTCGAAGAGTAAAGAGATGTAATGCAATCCCTCCAATGACAACTGTGTGCCTTCTTCAATTCTAACCCACATAAATGTGATCATGCATAAATTCATATTCAAATGTTATTTGTCACATACAAAATTACACCTAGTTTACCACTGGGGCAGTGGTGGCTTAAATGTGGGGCAGTGGTGGCTTAAATGGTTAAGTGACTGAGTTGTTCAGAACATTAGTGTTTTGAATCTGATTCGTGCAGCTACTGGGAACCAGTGGAGGGAGCGCAGTATAATAATAATAATAATAATATAATAAGTGTGGGGTGGGGTGTAAAAACTTTGGTAGGTTGAATACAACACATGCAGCTGAATTCTGAATCATCTGCAGAGGACGAACTGCACTCAGAGGTAGAGACCTGCCAGGAGCGGGTTGCAGTAGTCTCGTTTAGAAATTACAAGAGACTGAACAAGCAATTGAGTGGCCTGGTTAGATAGTAGATGGTTGAATCCCCCTGTTGTTATGAAAGATAAACCTGCAGAATCGTGTCAAGTTAGCAACATGTGAGGATAATTGAATGTCCATAATTACCCCAAGGTTGCGAAGAGTAGATCGGCAAAATGTCCATGGGATTGCAAGAACTTGGCATGGGGACGCGTCAGCAGGGATGAAAAGTAGTTCTGTTTTGCAAGGATTGATTTTCAGCTGATGAGCTGCCTTCCATGAAGATATGTCTGGCAAGCTGAGATACTGGCAGAAGCTAGCATAAATTACTAGCATAAATATATTTTGGTTTTCTACTTCATAACCAAAATTTATGAACCCGTAATCATACCACATATCCAAACCTAAAAACTACCTAATTAACTATTACTTACTAACTTACTACCATGCGTAGTTACTCAGTTAATATGAGGCAGTGTGTGGTTAAAGTGTCAAACTATTAAACAGAGGGTCATGGGTTCAGTTATAAGCTGCCACTGTTGGGCCCCTGAGAAAGGCCCTTAATCCTTAACAAGATAAATGCTATTAATAAATAGCAAATAGAGAGGCTTTTTTCAAGGCTGTAGTTAATAGTAATTTCTTAGTACAAAAAAAAAATCAAGATAATATATGGTTGGGTTACAATTCGATGCTACAGATAAATGGATTAATTAGCAATCTCGCTAAATCATCAGTGATCCATCATCTTCCGGTATAACAGAAACTCCATTAGCCGCAACTACTTCATCAAATAATTCAATAACCCATGATGCTTTGTATTTGTTCCTTTTTTTCCTCACTTAATTGCAGGCAAGAAGAATGACATAGTGGTGAATGAGCAGGGCATGACTGGGGGATAGTAATGGAAAGGAGCTGAGTTCACAGCAGCACCAGACGCTTGGGTAATTAGCATGTTTACCGCGGTGCTTAAGGAAACCCCACCATAGGTGCATGGGTTAATAATACACCGCAAATGAGTGAGGAGCGTGGCTCATTTGCTTTAAAAGCACACTCTGGAATCGAGCCGGAGTCCAAGAGGGGGATTACAAACACCTGATGAAAAACCATCAGCGGGTAATAAACCAATACAGATTTATCCGGAAAAGATTATAGATTTTTTCTACAGAGGGAATCCTGGCCTTTTAATGGGTGGAATGGCACACATGGTATTTAAAAAATTTAAATAAATAAATTTTTTTTGTCATGGTTAATAGGTGTTGGACTGCTAATTAAAAGATCAAGGTTCAATTTGTAGCACCACCAAGCTGCCTGCCCTTAACCCCCAATTGCTCAGTTGCATGAAATAGATAAATTTAAGTCACTCTGGATAAGGACGTCTGCCAAATACTGTAAATGTAAATAAGATGTTCTTATCTTTACAGTTAAGAGTAAATGCTCAAGTACATGTTAAAAAAACATCTCATATTTTATTCCCTAAAATTCTGAGTGAGGATATCCAACAGAAGAAAGACACACATCTTACACTGAACTCCAGCAGTGTCCTGACTACCCCCCCCCCCCAAAGAATCATTAATTTTCCCCAAAAAATCATTCGAATTTGTATACGGAATAAAACATTCTATGAGTTTATTTATATTCCTCCCTTTGGAACTTGTGACACGTTGGCAAGCTATCCAGGGTCCAGGATGTCTATTAACTTGTGCCTTGAGTCCCCTTTAGACCGCAGGTCCTCACCACCCTGTGTAGGGTTAGTGCTACGATTCATCTAGGTTTTTTATAGAAGCTCTCTAAGGCTGTGCATACACTTTAGATCTTGAAGCACAAATCAGAGTTGTGACTTTATTACATTATCTTTTAGAACTTACCAGTATCTGACATCTGTATTTACAATATACACATCAAAACAACCCATGAAGGATGTACCAACCAGAAAAGGAAGTAAAAACACTGCAATAGTCATTAGACACATTAACCTACCCCTTTCCAAATTTAGGCCAGGGGTGTCTAATCTCTGCAGAGTTTAGCTCCAAACCTAATCTAAACCAACTAACCAAAGTCTTGCTTGGTACACTTGAAACTTACAGGTAAGTGTGTTGAGGCAAGTTAGAGCTAAACTCTGCAGGACACCCCGACCCTCGAGGACCGAGATTAGACATCCCTGCTTTAGGTGGAGAAAAAAAGAGGAGAGCCCATGTTCCCAGTCAGGGGGAATGTAAAGTTATATATGATTATATTATATATGATTGTTAAGTTGCATGTTTCCAGTTTATTTCTTTGTTGTAATAAGGTCTAAATCTGATCTAAAAATATTGGAATCCATGTGCTTTTTTCCTGCTTACACAATCGTGGGTCATATCCCATCTGTACCACAATGGAGGAAAAAAATCGGAAATAAGGTCACTTGATACATTATGTGTTTGATGTTAAAGAAAGACACAAAAGAAATAAAGAAAAAACTTTTTTTTTTTCTGTTTAATAAAAAGCGTGAGAAGAAACGTAATCGTGGGTGTGAAAAACGGGATGAAACAATTAGGACTAATGCGCTAATAACAATCAGGGAACGACACATAAGATAACGGTAATTATGGTTATTTAATTAGGCTGTAACCCTGACAGTAAAACGCCATTTATTCCCCCTCAGTAATTAATCAGAGTTCATGAACGCTCCTCCTACCGATTCGCAGAATTACAGGAGACATTAAAAACGTTTTAAGAACAAGCTCTCGACCTTAATGTGATTTGTTCTCGTTTGCAATAAAGCCGTAATGGATCCGTGCCTGATTCCATCAGTGTTGAGAGAGGTGAAAGATTACAGCAGGTGGATCCCAGCGTCTACAGTCTACATGTTACTGTATATACCTCAGAGATACAGCTGAAAAACTTTAAAAAACTTTCCCCTACGCTTCCTGGCCATGGATGTGTGCTCGCAAACATTAATGAAGATACAGATGTGGATGTACAGTTTATGATGTAGCTGTAGATGATGATGATGTCGATGTAAAGTGGATAATGTAGCTGTAGATAATGTACATGTACAGTGGATTCAGATGTAGATGATGTGGATTCAGATGTAGATGGTGTGGATTCAGATGAAGATAATATGGATTCAGGTGTAGTTGATGTTGATTCGGGTTTATATGATGTGGATTCAGATGTAGATAATGTGGATTCAGATGTAGATGATGGGTATTCAGACAAAGATTATGTGGTTTCAGATGTAGTTGATGTGGGTTCAGATGTAGTTGATGTGAATTCAGATGTAGATGTTATGGATTCTGATGTCAATGCAGACATGAATGTATGTGAAAGATAGATGA
This sequence comes from Bagarius yarrelli, assembly GCA_005784505.1. Taxonomy (NCBI): domain Eukaryota; kingdom Metazoa; phylum Chordata; class Actinopteri; order Siluriformes; family Sisoridae; genus Bagarius; species Bagarius yarrelli. Next base: position 91,266 of record VCAZ01000153.1, read on the forward strand.
CCAAGATGATGTTGCAGATATACAGTAAATGATGTAGCTTAAGCATTAATAGTGTGGATGTACATCATTTAAATTGGATGTAAATGATGTAGACATGAATGTAGATGTACAGAAGAAGATGTAGCTGGAGATGTGAATGTAGATGTGGACGTAAATGTGTATGTTGGTGTTGATATTGTTGCTGTAGCTGTAGAAGCAAATGATGTAGATGTGTATAAAGATGTAACTATGGATGGACATAGATTTATATGTAGATGATGTAGTTGTAGATGTACATTTTTACTAGTTTCTAACTAGTTCCTTGCCAGTTCCTGACTTTTTGATCAGTCTTTGATAATTTTTATCTCATTTTTATTTTTTTTTTATTAATTTTTACGCATTTACACACAATATATCTGGTAAATGTTATGTTTTAGGACTTTGTTTATGATAAGCGTTTATTTCCCATTGCACACTTTGTACGTAGGTCTGTGGTGTTTTCTGTCAGTCTGTGTTTTATATAGCTTCACCGTCTGGGTTCTGGTGGAACACTGAACTGACGATAAAAGTTCACCTTGACTTTGTGATGGATTTTGTTTTTTAATTAAACGTTAATCGAGTGTTGATGAGTCCTGTAATTTTTTAATCCTTTCATTTTATTTCTTCTTCTCACCTTTAAGCTTCGTCACCTGACTTTGCTAATTCTGAAAATCAATCGCTGGCTCAGTCCTCATATTCCACCAACATATCAAATCTGTTTCGCACCCGAGCTTGTTTCATTCTTTCCCACAAAATGGGATCTATTTCAGCTCATCGATTCTTCCCGGATTTAGAATCAAATTTATTACTATGGCCAGGGTGCACGTGTGAAAGCAACATCAGCACTGTACTTCACAGGTTTAACACATGCATCCATATCCACAGCTTCACACCGTGGACACACAGCGGCATCAGCGGCGGCGTTGGAGTAAATTGCAGAGGAGGTGCGGATCTCGAATGCAAGCAACGCTTGACTGACAGCATGTGACAGGCACTCGTTTATGAGAAGATCCGCACACACTGACGCGTACCGTATTGCCGAGAGTGAATAATTAAAGAAACATGCCAGAGACAGCAGAAATAGAAACACAAATTCTCTTTCTCTCTCTATCTCTCTCTTTCTCTCACTTTCTCTATCTCTTATCTGACTTTCTCTCTCTTTCTAACACAATCTGACTTTCTCTTTCTCTCTCTTTCTCGCTTAACTCTCTAACTCTATCTGACTTTCTTTTTCTTTCTAATAGTATATATTTGATTTTCTCTCTCGCTCTTTCTCTCTTTCTTTAACTCTGACTCGCTCTCTTTCTCTTTCTAACTGTATCTGACTTTCTCTTTTTTTCTCTCTCTAACTTTATCTATCTGACTTGCTCTCTCTCGCTCTATTTCTCTCTCTCCCTGTCTCTCTCTCTCTCTCTCTCTCCAACTGTATCTGACTCAATCTTTTTCCTACCCCATTCCTTTCCCTGGTTTCAACTTCCAGCAAACCTTAAAATCTTCTAATCTGAACTACACATCAAGCACAAAGAAGTCATTTTTTTTCTCCAGTAAAGAATCGCAGAGCACTCGATAGTTGGATAAAGGTTTACGTGAGAGGCTTTTGTCCAGCCAAATTTGTGGCGGTGACTAACGATCAGTCTATGGCATTAATAAAGCCAATGATCTGGGCTGGAAATAAGAAAAAAAACACACACACACATTCCAGCGACAACAGCTTGACTGTGATTTCTTAATTATCGTGAACTGCATCTCAGTAAACACAAAAATTAGTTTCCTCCCCGAAGCTTCACGGTATAAAATATCTGACCTCGGAGAGGAGGAGATTACATAACCAGCCTCTGTAAGGGAAGATATTGTGTAAGTGTGTGTGGGTTTCATCAGACAGAGTCAGAGTCTCAGCAGCGATACAGAAATATAACCCAGACTATGTACACAGAAAGCTCGGACTTATTGAGATCTACCACAGGGAATAAGAAAATCATACTAGAGCTCAGGATCAACAGCAAACAAAAAAACCCCTGATATTCCGAAATTCTCAGGCTGGTTTAGGTTCAAACGCTTTATTTACGTTGGGCAGATGTCCTTATTCAGAGCGACTTACATTTATCTCCTTTATACAACTGAGAAATCAAGGATTAAGGGCCTTGCTCAGGGGCCCGGCATTAGTAACTCGGTGGTGCTGGGAATGAAACCCAGATCTTTCAATTAGCAGTCCAACATCGTAACAACTTCCCCTTTTTTCCACTTAAGGCATGTGCGGGGAAAAAGTATACACTCTAAACACACACTCGATCAAGGGTGCAACGTTGTCTTGTGGTTGTGGATATTTGTTCTATCTAGACACACTTTACTATATACAACTTTTGACCAAAAGAGTGGCTGAAACACACTGTTGTCTAGAACGTCTTCGTATGTTGTATCATTCCGTTATTCCTTTACTGGAACTGCGAGACTCCAGCATGATGTCCCTGTGCACAAAACCCCTGATCTCCATGAAGACATGCTGTGTTTTGGAGGTTCTGGGGTAAAATAACTCTCATGTCCTGTACAGAGTCCTGATTCTGACTCAACCCCTTTAAACTGAACACGCTTGGGATGAACTGGAACCCGACTGAACCCCAGACCTCCTCACTGTAACATTAGTGTCTGTCAACATCTAATTAATACTATTGGAACTGAATCAACACAAAACGTCCAAAACGTAACCAGTACATCACATCACACTTCCTGGTTTTTTATTTTAAAGCAGATGCTGACATGTGGGACGCTAATGTCTCTCATTTACCGATGAAATTTACTGCGAGACAGTGTGCAAAGGAATTCCCTAATGTTCTTCGTAGAAACCGGAGTTAAACTGTTCTACACAGCATGTATTGTTGGGCTGCAATTTACACTCGATAGCGCAATTTGATTGCAACTACTTCTTCATCTTTGTTCATTTCTTTCCTTAAGGGTTCTCCACAGCAAATCATCTCCCCCCACCAGTCTCTATCCTCTACATCCTCTTCAACCACACCCACTAACTTTATGTCCTTACTTATCACATCCATATCCCTCCTATCTGGTTTTTCTTTTTGCCTCCATTTCCAACATCCTCTTACGGATATTTCCACTCTTCCTTCTCTGCACATGTCCAAACCATCTGTCTGGCTTTGTCTCCAAAACGTCCAACATGATCCGTCCCTCTGATGCACTCGATCCTAATTCTGTCCAACCTCGTCACTACCAAAGAGAATCTCAACACCTTCAGCTGTGCTACCTCTTACTCTGTCTCCCGTCTCTTTCTCAGTGCGGCTGTCTCTAGACCAGAAAACACAGATGCTGTCTGTCACCACTGTCTTCCACACCTTCTACTTGATTCTTGCTGATGTTCTTTTGTCACAAATCAATCACACCTGATACGTTTCTCCACCCATTCCAACCATCAAGAACTTAAGATTCAAGAGTTTATTGTTGTGTTTAAGTCTGTTGCACCATACAAGAAGAAAATGTTCATTTATAAATCCTCCCAACAGACTAGGACATAATTTGTAAGGGAAAAAGGTGGAGGAAGAAAAGAGAAGACACTGTATGTAAATATAAAGGGTGTCAAAATACTGGAGGGGTTTAGAAATATTGGTGGTTCTGGGAGTCAAATCCACAATCTTTTAGTTAGCAGTCCAACACCTTAACCATTCAGCTACCGCTTCCCGGTACTAGGGTACATAATCTTTCTTTTAGTGTGTCTCTGAATTGTCTCAAACAGCAGCTTTGGCCTTATTATTTTAAACTTATTATATATTTTTAAGTTGAATGACGGTTAATTTGGCTTTCTATAAATACAGAAAGCTTCTTTCACACTTCAGTCAAACCCATGGGGACTCAGCGAACGGTGCTACATTCCAGCATGTATGTCTGAACGCTCTCCTTTCTCTCTTCAGAAATGTGTGTGTGTGTGTGTGTCTTTTTCTGTCTCCTCCTACTCCTTCAGATTCTTCTCCATTCCTCTTCGTCTCACTACTCCTCTCCCTTCCCTCGCCTTGATATGGATGATGTCCCTCCTTTGTTTCTCCTGTTCTGGCCGTGGGAGTTGTGACAGTTGAAGTAGTTTCCATACAATAACTAAATATGGCATAGAGGGACGTGTTGGTTTCATCTGTTCGTCCTGATTTTGCCTAGAAGTTTCTTGATATATTTTGATGGTTGTACTCCTTCCAGCTCGTCACGGTTAATAAGACACATGCAGGCTGTCACGCCTAACTGCCTGCTCCTCGCGCGTCTATTTTAGATCAGTGCCTGGATCGAGGTAGCATGATTGCTGGTACATGGCAGATGGCTCGTAACAATGGAGAGCGACAGTAACTCTAGGTCATTTGAGTGGATCCGTGTTGGCATCTGTAATCATGATCATTTTCTCTCTCTAGTAAAGCTTCCTACCATTTTAAACCTTTTTTATATCAGGACAATAAAACTGGTCCGTCACAAGAAAGATGGCCGCACCGAAACACTTTAAGTTTATCAGGGTAAACAACTTTTGCATTAGCATGCTAGTGTTAGGATGAAAGGGCTCCTGCACTTTAGGGCCCCGTAGTGATCAGTTTTATTAGTAGAAAAAGTGTGGAACTGGTGTGTTCTGCTGAGTTACTTGTCATAAACAAGGGCATCAAACTGTTAAAGGTCAAACACTGACTTTGAAGTAATACACTGGAAAAACATGATAGCCATGATATTAAAGGTGCAGTAGGAAAACTTGAAAAATGCTAATTGTAGCCTGTGCATCCCATCCTACTGTCAAATCGCTGGACCAAAGCCACGCCCCCTCAACACATGAACACACAGACTAGACAACCAGAGACGACAATACATCCTGTGTCATTTACTGGGGTAAAACTTTATACTACAGTTAGTAACAGTACTAAAATCCCAACCCGGTGGAGTCACCCGAAGTGGACACCAGTGTGGAAACGTGAGTTTAACGTTCTGAAAATATTTGACAGATCATGTCGCTCCGATCTTAATCAAGCTTGATTGTCAATTCAAAGAACTTCTAGGCATCAGACCGGAGTTACTCATCCCTACACAACTTGCAGAACTTCCTTTGATACTTTTGGAGAATTGTATGGTATTTCTGTCTGGCTCAGTATCAAGCCATCAGAACACCAAACCTTTTTTTTTTAATTATCTATGAAAGAAATACTTTTCCGGCAGTAATCCTGAAACTTTCCAACCTACTGCTGTTCTAATGGCCCAGGGCAAAGTAAATTAGAACATAGGGAACGTCGGCGCCCGGCACATTCTGCACAGCAGGAAGTGCCAATTTGAACCTTTTGGTTTCGTGCCTTTGGCAGATTTCTTTCAACGATCCATCAGAACTGTCTTATCTTCTGAACAAGGTATCAAGAGTTTCTATAATGTCCAGATTTCTAGATGCTGATTGGTCAGCATGCCTATGAATTTCCTTTTTTTTTAAAGCGAATGGGCCTCGCATTACTACCTTATTGTTTCCATGGTAACAAACATGCTTTCTGGATGAGAATCAGAATGTATCCTTGATATGTCAAAGTTTCATCATGGAAGTTGACTCAGAAGAATCCTTCGGAGTCAGAAGCACAGCAGGGAATGATTTACGTTAATTTTAGTCTACAGTTTACAGTCTGTGGGTGTCTTTCTCTCCAAAATGATGCATAAACTTCAAAATAAATCAAAACATGAGCTTGCTGTGAGAACAACCCGAAATACAAACATTTACAGACAGACAGATTGATTGACATACGGAGAGACAGACAGACTGACCCAAATAGAAAGAAAAAAACAGATAGATAGATAGATAGATAGATAGATAGATAGATAGATAGATAGATAGAAACTGTAGATAGATAGATAGATAGACAGACAGACAGTCTGACCGACAGATAGACAGAAAGACGGACAGACAGATAGATAGATAGATAGATAGATAGACAGATAGACAGATAGATAGATAGATAGATAGATAGATAGATAGATAGATAGATAGATAGATAGATAGATCTGCCAAAGTTTTACAGGGCGGCGAACGTATATCTTTTATTTATTATTTTTAATAAAAACACAAAAATGTTTATTTATTAATTTATTTATTTCTATGTTGCTTTTATTTTTCATGTTAAAAAAAGCAAATTTTTAGTAAAGCAAAGTTTTTGCAAAAAAACTCGACTGTGTATGTCAGGTGACTATAAGCAGGCTAGTGTGTGTGTGTGTGTGTGTGTGTGTGTGTGTGTGTGTGTGAGGAGAGCAATCAATGGCGGCCATGTTAGCAGTCTTTGAGAGTCAAGTTTTACACCATTACACGCTTCCCTCTAACTAATTAGCATAAAGCGTCGTTTATACGTGTCTGTGTGTAAGTCGTTCGTTCTAATGATTTGGTAAAACACTGCTAGGCGAAAGGATGAATTAGCTTTTAAACAATAAGTATTCCGTCTCTCGTTATTAGCCTTTCATTTGGGAGCTTTTACTGTATATGTAGGAGGGAGATGCTTGACAAATGCCCACAGGGTGTTGAGCGCAGCGTGTCAGTATGAAGTGCAGTAATTGTGAAGGGGAACATGTGGCCCACTGTGGCTAGCGTTTCAGAGTCGTACGTACCACAAGTTAGAATCAGACCAGCTGAGGATTTTATTACATATCTACCTTAAACCCCACCCCACCACCACCCACCCACACACACTTAAGGCACTGATGCTCTCCTGATATCTCTCGCAAATACCTCAATAGTGCATTACAGCGTTAGCTTTAGGAGATAAGATACCTACACCCTCTGTTAAGAAGTTGCTAATGTCAACTTTTAAGTGCAAAAATGATGCATTTTCAGAAATAGCCCTAGTACCGAGCGCTACGTCTGCACAGTTTATGCTAACGCTAGTAGCCAAGTAATTGTATGAAATTTTTTACACACATTGTTAATGTTTGCCCAGAAATAAAAAACACTAATATAACATAGATTATGTTCTGCATGTCTTTATTTTAATTACTTTTATTACCATCTAAAATAATTAGCCTACAAACTAAACATTTATGATATAATATTTATATATGATATTTGGTCAGTATTTTTATGTTAATCTGCCACTAATATTGTTAATGTCTTTGTTCTTTAAGTATAACTGTTACTCCTAACAAAAACAGATCTGATTAAATGATGGCCTTCAAAATAGAAAACTACTAGTTTGTGCGCTTGGGATGTAGGTTAGAGGATGGGGGTCAATTAAACTTAGGGGGGCGTTCATCCGAAATATCTTTAGAATAGCTTTATGATAAAAAAAAAAAAATAAGATTATTTGTCACGTATAGTCTACATTACATTAATCTGTAGTTTTTCTCCTTAGGTAAAGGAGCAGAACTGGAGGGATGATGGATAAAGAGCGTTTGGTGAACTGGGATATTTGTATGCTGTCGTTCTTCCACTCTTACACGTTCACAAATGTTTGTTTATGGTGGTTTGGTGGCCCGGCTCTTATCCCAGAGATCCTCATATCTGCGTTACCTTCTGTCCCCAACTACACAATGTCTTTAAATTTTACACAACAATACACTTAATAATCTCAATCTCTCTCTCTCTTTCTCTCTTTCGAGGGGAGGTTAACTTGCCCCTGAGGTACCAGTGACCGATTTCCTGCCCCTTTTCCTAAATTGGAGGAGCTTTGAGGACGAATTGAGACTAACTCAGCTCCACTGACTCAAGGCTACAATTTACATTACATTTGATCACCGTTAACATACCAACTTTAATTAACGGACATTTGGTGTCACCCAGATGAGGATGGGTTCCCTCTTGAGTCTGGTTTCTCTTGAGGTTTTTTCTTATTTCATCTCAGAGAGTTTTCCTTGCTGCACCACAGTCACCACAGGTTTGTGGTGGGACAAACTCACACTTTTTCTGTTTTCGGCGTATAGATCGGCGTAGACAGACATTCAGCCATCGGGCCGTGGGTGTAACTTCTGAGGCTGAGACTTGTAACGGATCATCAGGGAACCATTGAAGATGGTGGGCTGGCTTGATATAATTTTTTTTTTTACATTTCTGGCAATTTGGCATACATCCAGAAGAACTTGTATGTAAATGTCTTTCTTTGTCACATTTACTTTACAGCACAGTGGAATTTGTTTCTTCGCATATCCCAGCTTAGAAAGTTAGGGTCAGAGTGCAGGGTCAGTTATAATACAGCACACCTGGAGCTGAAAGGGTTAAGGACCCAGCGGTGGCAGACTGGCGGTGGTTGGGCTTGAACCCAGGTCATCAAATCAACAACCAGGACTGATACCTGGAAGATTGGGATTCGATTCCCAGCAACAACAAGTTGCCACTGTTGGGCCCCTGAGCACGTCCCTCAACCTCCAATTGCTCAGTTGTATAAAAGAAATAAATGTAGGCCGCTCTGGATAAGGGCATCTGCCAAATGATGTAAAAGTAAGTAAAGCAAGGTAAAAGTAAACCACTTAGCACCTTAAGCATTTAAGCCACCACTGGGGGTTAAGAGCCTTGTTACGAAGCCCAGCAGTGGCAACTTGTTGGTGCTGGTAATCGAACCCACAATCTTCTGGTTAGAAGGTTAACATCGCAACCACCGAGCTACCACTTCTTCCTTGATGAATCACGATAAGCTCATGTCTTGTACACCTTCAGAGGTCTTGTATAGTCGGTGAGTCAGACCGCACTACACAATACTAGGCAGGTTGCGTCAATAATTAAACACTGTAATATTAACAAGTCCACACTTTCTCATAGTAAGTTTACGTAAAGCTTTCTTTATACACGTCTGCGAGTAATCCGTTACCATGGATACTATATTACTGTAGGTTAAGTGCATTAATATAAATCAGTTTGCGGCTGTTACTAAAAAAGGGAATCAACAACTTTCTGATCCAGAGGATGAAAAAAAATACAACAGCAGCATTTTAATCAACACCAATTAGAGTCAAGTGTTACCATGACAACATGATAAATAGACTAATCTTTCTGAAATACTTTAGAGATGCTCTTTCACACGCTTTCTCTTACACACACACACTCTCTCTGTTCTATACTCTTATCTCTCTTACACACACACACACTGTCTTTCTCTCTCTCTTTCTCTGTGTTCCATGCTCTAATCTCGCTCTCTGTCACATACACGCAAATGTTCTGTACTTTCATCTCTCCCTTTCTCTCTCATTTTTCACACAAACACGCACACACACACACACACACAGTTATATACTGTAATCTCTCGCTTTTTCTTTTGCTCTCACATTATCAGTTCGAACTTTAATCTGTTTCTCTCTCGCTCTCTCTCTCTCTCTCTCTCACCAAGCTCTCAATCATCATTACATTTACAGCATTTGGCGGGCGGCCTGGGGTGAGCAATTGAAGGGTGGTGCTAGGAATCGAACCCCAGTCTTTCTGGTATCAGTCCAACACCTTAACCACTAAGCCACCACTTCCCTTTATTAAATACTCCATAGCTTTGGATCAGCTTGAAGGACCTTTGCCCTTTAAACCAGTGAGTTTCTGCCCAAATATTTGAGGTTTTATTGTTTGTTTTGTGAGTCTTTAGTTGGATTTAAGGGAGAAAATGATTTTGGGAGCCACTAAAATAAAATACATTCTACTTGTTTTTGTTCCTTTCTTGTACCGGTCCCATCTTTAGGTTAGCTTTTTATTCTGCATACTATTCTTCTAACAGGAAAGAGGAACTCACGGTTGATTGACAAGTCCATGTTCATGTCTGTAAGACGTGTGTATCCTGTTTTATAACAGTCTTCGGTAAGCAAAGCTGTCCTATGGTCCATTGCCCCCATGGAAGAAGGAAGTCTTTGTGTTTACAGCTGTAACACTAGACACAATTACATGGAGCAACTGGTTTGACAGTCCAATCTGAATATGTTTTTCCATGTAAACATATCAATCAGAATAAAATAAATGTCTAATATGATAAAAGTATAATACATGTATAAGACCAAAGAGGAGGTATGTGGATGCGATAAACGAGGACATGAAGTTAGTGTGTGTGAGTGAAGAGGATGTAGAGAATAGGGTTAGGTGGAGACGGATGATTCGCTGTGTTCAACCCCTAGAAGGGAACAGCCAAAAGGAGAAGAAGAAAACTCAAACTGGTTACTTTAATTTGGCGAGGAATGTTAGGCATTATTTGGCAGAATTTTATTTAAAGAATTCTGCTCTTTGGAGGGGGACAGGCAGGAAATTGGTGGCTCATAGTAAAAAAAAATTTTTAATGTCTTTACTTGTCACATATACTGTACAGCACAGTAAAACTTGTTTATTCGTAAGGTCAGCTATGATACAGTGTCCGTGGAGCAGGTGGTGTCATGCTCAAGGACCCAACAGTGGCTGACCTTAGGTCTTCCTGGTCTTCCAATCAACAATTCAGCACCTTAACCATTTAAGCCACCACAAAGCACTACCATAGAAAAGCTCAGCTTCTTGCACTCCGTCTTAACTAGTGTGATTAAACGACGCAGCTCATCTTTACAGGATTAAAACATGGTGAATGTGTAAACAGGATTATGGATAGCTCGAGGGTCAGATAAACGCTGGATTATCCTTGATATGAATTACAAGGTATAGACTCATCCATTTACACCACTATGTGCTCTGCACTCTGTTTTTTATGGACTAAACAAAATGCTGAACAAAATCAACTGTGATTGGTTGCCTTACATGTCAGTCAGATTTGGGTATTAAATGTTGCTTTTGTGTCCTTCCGTTGTCAGTCTAAACTCCAAACCAGCAGACGTTTTTTTATTTTCTTATGTGGTTCACTTCCAACTCCCAAATCTAACGTTGCATCAGTATTGAGCATTACATCAGCCATTTGCTTAGAGGTCCAAGGGTAAGGTCCCTGATCAAAGCTCATCAACCGCATTCTGGCAATACTCACTTTCTCTCTTCCTCTATCCCTCTTTACACTTCTCTTTCTATCTATTTCTCTGTGTGGTGTCTGTTTGCTTCAAAACCTTCAGCTCTAGCTCATCTTATCTCATCTCATCTTATCTCATCTCCTCTCATCTCATCTCTTTCCCATAACCATAAGTAATTTCCCTCAGAATCTGTGAGGAAGGATGTGACCATAAACTATGCTGTGTTTAGTACCGATCCATGTGGGATGTCGAGAAGGAAGATGAGAAGGACAGATTTACATAAACTTTAATACACTACTGGATCCTTAAACCCTACAAGCACTTCATATGGGGTGGGGTGGTGGATGTGAAGTTGTTTTATTGGTCTGACCAACGAACAACTCCATGTGGAAATAAACATTTTTATACATTTGTATGAGTTATTTTTGAGGCCTTGCTCAGGGGCCCAGCAGTGGTGCTTTTTATAAAGATTGTAACTTAAAAACTCCCATCTAACCGACCCCACTAGTTGCTCAGCACGGGTATCCCACAGGGCTGTATACTCTCTTTATTGATATTCTTGTCTGACCGTAACCACTTTGTTTTTTTTCGCTTTAAATTGTCAGCTTATTATTCAAGTGAGAAAACAAAGCTTTTGTATAGATCCTAAAAATCTATAAAGGCAACAAGCCGGAGCTTAAGGTAACTTCTGACTGAAACCCTTATACCCTGCTAGCTTGGAAAAACAAGGTTTCATGCTTTGCAACCTTGCAACACTACTTTAATGCAAAATCGAATAAAATGGATAGCAATGATTATCAATATTGCTCCACCAGGAATTTGCATTTACATTCTCAGCATCCAGCGTGACTTACATTCATCACTTTTATACAACTAAGTAATTGACGTTTTAGGGCCTTGCTCAGGGGCCCACAGTGGTGGCTTGGTGGAGCTGGGAATTGAACCCCCGGTCTTTCTGGTATCAATCCAACACCTTAACTACTAAGCCACCACTTCCCACAGGAATCACCATGACTTAGAATATAGAAATGGTTTCATGCTCCAAATCTACAAATCTCTTACAGAATCAGTCTATATTTCCTATAATATGTGCTACAGCACAGCACAGCATGCCACCCCCGCCCCCATCTGAACTGCAGTTCGAAAAAGAGCTTATTAAAAAACCTATCTGACCCCTTAGACCCCCAGGTACTGTCTAGTCCAGAGTGTGAGCAACCTTAAAAATAAGTATTTCTTATAAATAAATCCTATTTCTAAGGCGCTTCTGGGGTCTAGGTGTGTGTGGGTTCAGATGTAGATCTTTATGCATGAGTGGGTATGGATGTAAGTGTAGGTGTATTTGTTTGGTATAGGTTTGCGTGTGGGTGAAGGTGAAAGTGTAAGTATGTGGTATGGGAGTTGTAGGTGTGGTGTAAGTGTGTGGGGGGGTGCAGGTGTGGGTAGATGTTGGTTTTCAATTTAACCAAGCGGAAGCCACTGATCTAAAGACAAGTGAGTGCCCAGGTATTGTTTAACTCGTCACATGAAAAATAAATATAGGAAACAATTGTTTAAAAAATGTACATTTTTAATACTATAATTTTCTAATGTTAAATAGGCACACAAAATGCAGAAAAAATACAAAATAAATAGGTAAATAAATAAAAATGAATTTCTATAATGATGTGATTCTTTAGCAGATGTGGAATTAGTAGTTGCTTAATTAATAATGGCTTAAGTACGAGCATAAAAAAGTTTGGAATAATGATATTACTCAAGTAGTAAGTTATTAGTTACTTTGGATCTGATTAAATAATGGAAAAATCATACATAAAAGAAGTGAAAGTGTGAGATTTTATAGTAATTTACAGAAATTGTCTCTACACTTTACAGAATCCTTCTCTAATAGTCGTTGTCATAAAATGTACTGTAAGATGTTTTCGCAGGTCGGAGCTGGAGTTCCTCTACACTGATATCAGCACTTATTTTGGTCACTTAGGCCGCATTTACGTTGCATGTATCATGTGACCTGATTACGATTTTTTCCTCTAATGTGGTCCAGATGGGATATAACCAACGATCGTGTAAGCAGGAAAAAAGCTCATGGATTATGACATTTTTGGATCGGTAACATTAACGTCTGCCATGTAAACAGTCAATATATATATATCTTCGCATGTATATATATATATAAACTGTGTATTTTGATAATTATTATTTTTGTTTAATTAAAATTTGTTTTGATCATACTAAATAATAATTTGGCTTTGTCCATTGAGTCCATTGGTTATTGCACCATTTTTTTCTTTTTTTTTTGGTCAGTACGTCTACATTGTTGTTTTGCTGTGTATAGTGTAAATGCAGATATCAGATACGGGTCAGTTTTAAAAAAATGATGTGAGCGGATCATCAAAAAAAATTGCATATAGTCACAAAAACGAAATTGGGCAACAAGATCTGCAGTGAAAATGCAGCCATAGAAGACATCTCATTATATAACTGTTCGTTTCACTTCTTCTCCTTTTTCGTTTTTGATTTTATGACCTGATAGCGCTTTTAAAAATAAACGCGTTTCACGTACGAACTTAAGAGGACTGCAGTCTATCACGAGACTCACTAACATACGATGTAAACTAATTATTAAAATTACATTTTTTATATCTAATATTTCATAGAAATGTAAAACCATCATTAATTATAGCAAAGTTAAAGTAAATTTCTGCTATTAAAAATGTACTTTTTTTATTAAGTAAATGATTAATTAAGTAAAAGTAAGACCAGTTTTATCCAAAAACCTATTCAAGTAAATGTAACCAAGCTAATATAATGCGTTACTACCCTCAGCTGACAATTAGCATTTATACATTTACATTTGCAGCGTTTCGCAGACATCCTTATCCAGAGGGACTTACATTATTTCCTGTTATACAACTGAGCATTAAGGGCCTTGCTCAGGGGCCCAACAGTGGTGGCTTGGTGTTGCTGGGAGTTGAACCCGGGTCCTCAAGTTGGTAGTCCAACACCTTAACCACCGTAATCCTTCAGTCCATGTTTTCTGTCTCTGATTTTTCCAGACTTAAAGGCTTATCTTAAAATATGATTGTCTAATAAAAGTCTCAGACACCTTGAATCGAGAAACATCTGGCAACCTAACAGGTAAAACTACAGACTGGGTAGAAACCTGTAAACCTGCAACCCTAAATTCAGCCGAACCGTGCAAAGAACCCCGTGCTGTATCTGAGGAACCTGAATTACCCCAGTCATGCAGATCTCAGTTATTAATACAGTTATAAAATTTCTGTTCAACAAATCGAGACTTCGAGACTCCGTTATGAATGCAGTCGATGTCCTTTAAAAAAATCCCGATAATTTCTAATGAATGAGGACAGCGAAGTGAAGATTATGTAAAGATAGGATATCCTCTCTCTCTCTCTCTCTCTCTGTGCTTGTTCCCAGCAGTTTAAAGAGAAGATAAAGCCGGGCGAACATCAAGCACGCGGCTGATAAGCAGCTGAAATCGGTGTGGTGACAGCACTCCACGTTCCGCTCATTTGTTACCACACAGAAAAAAAATAAACACACTCCAGTCTAATCTGAGTTGGTTTTTTTTTATCTGGTGGGAAGTCCCAGTTGAAACGAGAGGTCTGTTTTCACTTCAGTGCAAGAAAAGTTTATGATACTGATCAGATATTGATAAATTACATTAAAAAAAAGTTTCTAGCTTTTATTATTACAGTAAAACCAAAAAGGCAGGAGTGTATGATCATGAGCCCAATGTTACACTGTAGGATCTCGAATGTCCCAATGTCAGACTGTACTACAGTCAAGATGTGTCAGAAATGGACACCCACATAAAGATTCATCTGGAGTTTTGTGTCATCGTTCCATGAAACATTCCTTCTCACCTTCTCACCTTTCATCAAACAAACCTCAGCAACGACTCATCATGCACACACTTTTCCCTCAATATGTTTCGCTTCTTAATGTTCTATTCACTGGACTCATTTCCACATTTTCCCAAGGTAGTTTGTTGTTGTTGTGGTAATTGCGTCATCAGGAGAGACATGTTATATAGCTATACGATCTGAATGATGACATCACCTGCCTGTAAGTAAAGCTTTTCGATCATGTGTAAATTTTACACATAATTTAGGCCAAAGGTTATAAAAGGTTGATGCAACACAGTGTGTCATTTCCTTGCCAGTATTTCTTTCTATTCTAAACTCATGTGGTGAAAAAAGTAGTAACTGAATGTGACTCCAGATAGTCGTGGTAATCCGACCACTTTGAAAATCGTACAGTGTGAACTTTACATCAATCTCAGTGTCCTTTATAGCTGTAATAGCTACTGCGTAAAAACAAAAGAATCTATAACATTAAAATAAGAACATTGATTATATAAAATCATTCATGTTGGGGATAAAACTGACTGAAAAAGTTTTTCACTGGATTGTTAAGTTTGACAGTGAGGATTTGTCTTTATTTGAAACCCAATAGTATTAGTGGGATCAGACATTAATGTTGAGGTGAGGAGGTCTGGGGTGCATTCGGTGTTCCAGTTTATTCCAGTCCAATGGTGTTCAGTGGGCATGAGGGGATGACATTCAAAATTAATGATTGTAATGTAATGTTAATAGTGATTCATTTCTACACTGAGCTCAAGATGTTGGCTTGCTAACTGGAAAAACATGAGTTCAAGAACCATCACCACCAATCTGCCATGCTGGGCCCCTAAGTAAGGCCCTTAACCCTTAATTGCTTAAGTTGCTCTGAATAAGGGCATCTGCCAAATGCCAGAAAGGTAAATAATAACTTTTGACCAATCAAATTTAAGAATTCAGATGCACTAGGCCAGGGGTAGGCACTCTCGGTCGTGGAGGGCCGGTGTCCTGCAGAGTTTAGTTCATGAACACACTTACCTGTAAGTTTCAAGTTTACCTAGCAAGATCTTGATTAGTTAGCTCAGGTGTGTTTGATTAGGGTTGGAGCTGAACTCTGCAGGACACCCCGACCCTCCAGGACCGACATTGCCCACCACTGCACTACGCTTTTCATATGTCATAGTGTGTTTATGTGCAGTGTGTATATAACATGATATAACTATTATTGTTATTTCTAACTTCTTGCATGTATTAGATTATATTCTGTACATTCTCCAGGGAGGCTGCAACATAACTAATAAACATGCTAATGGATTGGAGGTTGGGCCACTGCTTTCTACCTGAAATCCAAGGGACTTGAGGATTTTTCCTTTTTTCCCCCCAACTGCTCTACTTTCCCACCAGCGATCGATTGTTCACGCCAATGTTTTTAAAATATGTATTAAACCAGTCCCTAGAGAGAAGATCACCCTGTCCACCTGAATGCAATTAGATTTCAGACATGAATAAACATCAGCATACAATGACTATTAATAACAGGCTTCTTTTGCATGACGGACGAGTGTGAAGATTGGCGTTGTGTTTACCTGGAGAGCAAGTCAGGAATTTTCTCATCACCGAGGTGTTAGCTGGGTCATGTCAGCTCTAACAAGCTGAAGGAATCAATACAGAGCTGCCTTTCTTTCTTTGTTTGCAGAGCTGATTCAGGAAGACAACTCATCTCTCTTTCTCTCTCTCTCTCTCTCTCTTTTTCTTTCTTATTCCCTGTCTGCAACCTCTAGACAGCTCCCTAAATTTTACACTCAGTAGTATATAACTTGCTAACTAAAGACAATATAAAACTATGCAATAAAATCAGACAGACTCCATTTTTCTTTGATATAAAAGTCATGTTGTTTTGTGTAGAACTGTATGTGTTGTTTATAAGTCATTTCATTTGTTGCATATATATATATATATATATATATAGATATATATATATATATACCACTCCTGATGCCGAATTTCGGCTCATTTTACCGACTCAGACCTTTAAATCTCTTTCAGCAAAATAAACGAACCTTACCCTCCTTCCTCAAGTCATTGTGTCTATTTTAGCAAAATATAATTAAAAGGTTATGTGTTACTTTCCTAACACATCTACGCAACTACTCACCCAATCCAAATCACACTACAAACAATAAAAAACTGCAATGCTACAAGAATAAGACAAGATTAAACCCGCCTCAATTCATTTTTTTGTCTACAAACTTTAGCCCTTTAGCAAGGCCCTTAACCCCCAATTGTCGCTCTGGATAAGGACGTTTGCCAAATGCTGGGGAAGTGGTAGCTCAGGGGTTAAGGTGTTGGACTGATACGTGGAAGATCGGAGATCGATTCGATTCGGTTCAAGCCAAGTTAACACTGTTGGGCCCCTGGTCAAGGCCCTAAACCCCTAACTGCTCAGTTGTATAAAAAAGCTAAAAGTAAGCCGCTCTGGATAAGGACATCTGCCAAATGCTGTGAATGTAAATGAAACAATTTACTGATCCTGACGATTCCTGGATTAACATTCAATCACACCATGAAATTACACTTTAACGATATTAAAAATAATTGAAGATCATCGAGGAACAACTTTAGTAAATTTAGACTGTATTAATTTTAATGACCCAAAATAAACATTATTGAATTTAGACACTAAATCATAAACAATCACTAATGAACAATGGAGATGTTGTGAAATGGTGAACCTGTAGAACCGCAATAGAGCAACATTCTTATTATTTTTTTTTTTTTTTAACTTATTGAGCAGGTTTGGTTGACACAAACTGATGACATCAGATGGTTATGATTGGTTGTTTAAATTGTTGATTCAGAATTTACATTAACAGCATTTGGCAGACGTCCTTATCCAGAGCAACTTACACTGTATACAATTAAGGGTTAAGGGTCTTGCTCAGGGGCCCCACAGTGGTGGCTTGGTGGTGC
The DNA here is from genome assembly GCA_005784505.1 of Bagarius yarrelli. Classification (NCBI taxonomy): domain Eukaryota; kingdom Metazoa; phylum Chordata; class Actinopteri; order Siluriformes; family Sisoridae; genus Bagarius; species Bagarius yarrelli. Next base: position 108,986 of record VCAZ01000153.1, read on the forward strand.
TGGGAATCAAACCCCGGTCTTTCTGGCATCAGTCCAACAACTTAACCACTAAGCCACCACTTCCCTCCGCTTCTGTTAACAAATAATGTAAATCCAGGATCGCATCCTACTCGGCAAAATTACATCCACTGTTAGCTAACAACCATTCGTGAATCCCGAGTCATATAACGGATCATTTTATTTATCACTCACAAATCCGGATTCGCTCGTCTGAAAGATTCAATGCCTCACCAGCGACCAGCCTCACTGCACTGAGATTCCTTATCCTGAGAATAACCCTGACTACGACTTACACTGCAAAATCCTCCCCTTTTCCATTCTATTCCCTACACATGATGCTTGATTTATAAAATTAGCCAATTACTGTCCTTTTCTCTTCAGATCATTTCAAATCACGCCCCCTGCAGCGATATCGACTTTTCCTCTGACTTCATGCGCCTGCAGCTGTGACTTCTTATTACATTTTCAGGAGCTTTATTTGGAGACACGCCAGAGTGCTTCGGATTGCCAAGACGTCGCTCGCTCGCTCCTCTAACCTTCCACACAGCGTAATTGCTATATTAAAATGTCCATTGTTTGTCATTTAAATAAAAAACCAAACAAACAAATAAACATGGAGAAATGTTAATTATCCCACCTGCTCAATCACAGGGAGGAAAAAAAACCATCCATGCAAACAGCAGATGCTACAAATGATTGTGGGGTTTTTACTTTAAAGTGACTTTTTTATACCTTGTACTTACAGCAGTTTCCTATAGCAGAACAGAATGCACGGCATGACAGTCGCTGTACAATAAAAAAGGAACACAATTGCTATGATCAAACCTCAAAGTCAAAGCTAGTAACTTCATGTCATCATCATCATGTCTGTCTCGGCTGTGGAGGATGGGAAAATTCTGAGTAGTGAATATTCACTTTTCATCTCCCGGCCGAGTGGCTTATCAGCATTCACATGGATAAGGAGGTCCTGCTAAACACTTACAGATCAGAGCCTTCGGAGATGACGGATGATGGCGTATTATTGTTATTATCCGATGGCAGAAAATAAAATCGCCTGGACCTATTTTGCTTAAAAAGGGCACGGACTACTTTGGAAGCCTATGACTTTTAAAGTCATTATTAAGATCCAAGATTCAATTTAAGATTCAAATTTAAATTCAAGATTCACATTATGACATTTAACGTCATAATTGAAAGATAAAAAGAAAATTTATGACATACTAAATTTATAATAATGATGTAAAAAGTCAAAATTATGGCATAATTAAGACAATTTAAATTAGCACATTAAAATTCATAATAATGACAAAGTCGAAATTATGACTTACTGTGTCATACTTTCCACTTTTAAAGTCATAATTGAGATTCAAGATTTAATTCAAGATTCACAAATGATCACAAATGATTCTTCAGTATGTAACTTTCGCATCATGTTTAAAGGTTGGCAAAACAATGATGTCTTAAGTAAGATATAAAAAAAAGGAGAGCCCTTGTTGCAGCCTGAGCGATTAGCAGTGATTGCTAATATATAAATATTGTTGTTTTTTATTGTGTTAAAAACCACAGTTGTGCCAAGTTATATATACTGTATATATCTCCGTTCTGTGTCCACCTGAGTTGACGTTATGTGCCGATCTGAAAAAAATCCGATCTGTTTGCTTACATAGCAGACGCTAATGCACATATTCAAATCATATCCCAGTTATTTCCGCATATGAATGAGACCTAATACCAATCTGAAAATATCGAAATCCATGTGTTTTTTTTCTGTTTACAGGATCATGGCTTAAATCCCATTTCTACCACATTGGAGAAAAAATCTGGATCTGGTCAACTGACACATGCAGTGTAAATGCAGCCGAACAGAAACATACAAAACAATAAATAATCAAAAACAGTAACTAATGAAGAACATATAAATATTTCAAAAATATTCTAAACCATCTGAATTTAAAATGAAAAAACATGCTAATATGTTATAACATTGCTAATATGTTTAATAAAATAGATGAGTTAAAACAAATCAAGTTACTTTTCTTACTAGCTTTGTTGTTGACTCGTCAGTGCCGTTAGGGTGGCCTTGTAGGCATTTCCCAAAATGACCACTAAATGGTGGATTCAATATTACAAAACCGATATCCGATAATTAAAAAAACAGTATCCAGAAATATATCAGTATTATAGGTATAATTATTGGTCTATCTTTAGTAATGATACAAATTTGCCAGTTAAGCTAATTTGCGGTTCAATACTTACCCTTACCAACTATTGTTTTTTTATATTGAACATCCCAACTGTTTCTAATTGCTGAGTTCTGTAAGTGAGATGGAAAAAGGTGCTAGATATGCAAAATAAAAAGTACTGTGGAGAAGCAGTATTTGAAATCGAAGTGTGAAATTCCTTTGATGTGTTCATTCTAGGTGACATTACCAGCCCAATGAAAATGACACTCATACCCTGGTGCTTTCTTAGCTTCTTTAAAATGTGGATTGATTCGAGTAGACAACGCTGGTGGATCTGCTGAATACTAAACCTTCCTCTTTAATGGAGAAAAAAAGCTTTTTTTGTTTTTCTGGCAACCGTTACTTGAGCAATAAGCTGAAACTGTCTTCTAGAACAATCTAGAAAGACGTGTTTGGTTTGCAATTTAACTATAAAAGAAGAACTACAAAAAGGGATACAGTTATCAAGGCTTGCTTTAGATTGAAGAAAATGACACATGGGAAATTAACATTTACACTGTAAAATCGTTTATCTGCTTTCTCTAAACAACAAATGCAAATGTTTTCTTAACTGACGCAAAATTTGTACAGATTTGGGCGATTCATGTGGTGTAACATCAGCAAAACCCGTATTTAGATAAACTCGTCGCCCGTTTGTGTGTTACGTTAGCACAGCTTTTAGAAAGTCATTACATGTGTGTCTTCACAGGTTTAGCGTGACCAGATTAGCATATGATGTTGGTTGTGAGTATAGGAGACCATAAGTCTAAGTGGACTTCTATGACATAGGGAGTCCCACAAGGCTCAATTCTTGCACCACTCTTGTTCAACCTGCATATGCTCCCACTAAGTTAAATAATGAAAGAGAACCAAATTGCCCAAAACGGCTATGCAGATAATACCCAGTTTTATCTTTCCTTATCGCTAAATGACTACAGCTCTATTGACTTCCTCTGCAAATGCATTCATGAAATTAACAGTCGGATGTGCCTAAACTTTCTTCATTTAAACGAGGAAAAAACTGAAGTCATTGATTTTGGAAACAACAATGAGGTTCTCAGGATGAATGCATACCCTCTATGGGTCAAACAATCAAAAATCAAGTCAGGAATCTTGGTCTGTTTCTGGAGTCAGACTTTCAGTAGTCGTCTCAAGGCAATAACTGAATCAGCAAACCATCACCTCAAAAACATTGTTAGAATTCAGGGTTTTGTTTTAAGTCCTGGAGGCTCTTGTTTTGTCTTATCAGCAGCAGACTGGACTATTGTAATGCACTCTTGACCTGCCTACCCAAAAAAAAAAACATTAGAGAGATGCAACATACAGAAAACCGACACCAGGATTCTGACAAAAACCAAAAAAATCTGATCACATCACTCATGTCCTCGGGTCTTACACTGGCTGGAAGTTACATATAGGTTTGTTTTAAACATACTCTTACTCGGTTATAAATCACTCAATGGCCTAAATACAATAGGAACCTAAATACATTTCAGATATGCTCACTGAATATAAATAATCAGATCAGTCAAATCATTAAGATCAAGTCAGTTGAATATACCAAGGGTTCGGTCTAAACAAGGAGAATCTACTTTTAGCTATTACACAGCCCACAGTTGTAACGATCTACCATTTTATATTCTTAACTGTTTTAATTTATTTGTTTGTTTTTATTTTAATTTCTCCTTTTTCTTATGTAAAGCATGTATAAAAGCATGTATAAAATATAAATAAACTTGCCTTGCCTTGCCTTGGTTACTGTCACTCGGAATGTAAAAGGTTTGTATGTAGTTTGGACTTTGGCAACCTGGGAACCAGACTGTGTGTTCAAGGTCTGATATAATTTTGTGAGATTTTCTCAGGTGTTGTCTCTGGTAGACATCCTTTATATCAGGGAATGCATTTTATATATATGTGGGGGAGTGGGTGTCAATTTTCTAGGCTTGCCAAGCGAGTATTTCTTGGTCCCTGAAGAAGGCCCTTAAAACTCAAAGGCTCAGATTAATAAAAAAAAAATAAATGTAAGTCAGTTTGGAAAAGGGTGTCTGTAAAATTGTGCAGCGGCTATACTATAAAGAGACATACACTATCATTATGAAGTCAGAAGTTGGGGAAATGTATTCATGCATTCATCTACATTCACAGCATTTGGCAGACGCCCTTTTCCAGAGCGACTTACATTTATCTCCTTTATACTGAGCAAATGGGGGGTTGAGGGCCGTGCTCAGGGCCTCGCTACCACTTTCCTCATGTACCACTTGTAAGGAATGTATGCCATAATTCTTTAAATTTCAGAGAAAAGATCGAACCTCCTCACTGATCATCTTCTGGTTCTAGCAACCAGTTGGAAATCTGATCACTGTGGAAGTTCCTCAGGTAAAAAGTGTGTTTTCTGAGACTTTCTGTAGTCTGCTATCGTTGCTCTTCTTTTGCCATCTTTGATTATTAAAAATGATTGACATACATCAAATATTGTCTTATTCTGGTCTCATCCTGGTTTGTGACTGAGGCAACATTCTCATGGAAATAGAGGACAATGTAACAGATTCGACTATGACCGTTTAGTATAAGACTGACAGCGGCCATGACTCCAGGACAAGACTACAAAGTGGTAGATTGAAAAGACAATTAGTTTTAGCGTTAAACTGCCATTCCAAAGATTATAGGTTCATTTGACAGCACCCAAACTTGCCACTGCTAGGCCCCTGAGCAAGATGAGACAAATGTTAGTCAATTTGGATAAAGGCATCTGCTAAAATGGCAGAAATGTCATTGGAAGTTAGTGTACAAAGTCTCAAATTCACGTCAAAAACAGGATCTGGTCAGAGCGGTGGTTAAGTGGGTTAAGGTGCTGGCACCCACATGGCGCGACTGCGATCCAGTGACCTGGGTTTGATTCCAGCTCAGGTGTTTTCCAGTTCCACCCCACTCTCTCCCCGTTTCTTCTCTCTGTCCTATCAATAAAGGCTAAATGCCCAAAACATATCTTTAACAATCAAGAACTAATTGATAAAATGAAAAAAATATTAATAATAGATTAAACTGGATTTAAATCACAACCAGGATCAGAATTCAAATCGAAGATGAATCAAACATATAAGTAAGAATCTGAATCAGGACAAAGCCCATTGTAAGGGTTAGAATCAGAATGAGGGTGAATCGGTTAATAATTAAAGCCAATTCAAGGCCAGAATCAAAAACAAATCAATACAGAATAAGAATCCAAACTCAGTAGATGATGTACAGATAAATTATTTATAATATGCAAAATAGCATCACAATTTAAAATGGTTATAAATTTTTTATTCTTTCTTTCATCCATTTTCATTGGCGTTCTTGGCACAAAGGCGTCAGCTTACAGGTGGCATTTTTACAATTTGCACAAAAAGAATTGTATAATATTTAAAAATTTGTTCTAAATGATTAGGAACAGACAAGCCTGCCATCTGTGAGCCGATTGGCTGCGCTGTACTTTGCAACATCCGAAATCTTTATCACATCCATTCTCCCTCTCATTTTCATTTTCATTCATCCTCTCTTTCTGCTTTTCTCTTAGAGTTTCAATAGAGTGATAACATACCACATCCGTCCACACCTGCATGGCTTCCTTCTCTCCACGGTCCGTAATCCTTTTAAACAGTGACCCGTCCCTCAACGCTATTATCCACTAAGTGCTACCTGTGTAATAACGATCTCTGTGTAATGGAGTTGAACGCACGTTGCTCAGATGTTTATTTAACTAACCCATTTTCTCCAGTATTAGATCTGTAATTAAGTCACTTCTGTAATTATCCTGTATAATTGTGCCGTATTATTGGCCCCCTTTTTTCGGTGTCATTCAGCTGTTACTCTGGTAGTGTAACTGAGTAATGAGACTTATTGTGTTGCTGTTTTGCTCTTTATGCATTTTGTTTACTATGTGTTTCACTTTCTGGTAATTTTTAGTTCATGTGGTACGTCACCATCAAAAATATAATGAATAAATTCTTGGTACAGCACATATTCAATTTATTTCTGATCCTGATTCTAGTTTAAATTCTAATCTGATTGTGGCCTTGACTTGATTTTAAATGTAATTCTTATTCTTCTAATTTAATCCCGATTACAGAATAAAATAGAATAGAAAAGAATAGATTAGATAAGATAAGAATACTGTAGCATAAAATACTGTAGCATAAAGAATACTAAATAATAGAATAGAATAGAATAGAATAGAATAGAATAGAATACTGAAAAATAAAATACTGTAGTATAAAGAATACTGAATAATAGAATAGAGAATAGTAGAGTAGAATAGAATACTGTAAAATACAGTACTGTAGAATAGAATAGAATAGAATAGAATAGAATAGAATAGAATAGAATAGAATATTCGGACCGAACCTTTTGATTGGACAAAAAAAATCCATTTTAAAAATTCTTTTAAAAATGTTTCTTAAGTCAATCACCTATTATATCTTTAAAAAATGCTTTTATTTATTTATTTATTTTTTTATATCATTATTTTTTTAATCATTTGAAGGCACAGAAATGGTGGTATGGGGTAAAGAGGGCAGAGACATGAGCCAAGAAGCAAAGCTAACAACTCGATTGATTCATCTGAAGTACCAGCAACCTGACAGTCTCCATTGTGTGTGTGTGTGTGTGTGTACTTTAAATCAGAAGTGTCGGATGCTAAGTAATCCCATTATAGCTGGACGGGTATCATGTCTCAGTTGCTTTAGTCTAACGCAGGAAATCTTTTTTTTTGGTTAATGAGTTTGTTTGCAGTTTGACAGCAGAATCTCGAATTATTCAGTTCCAGATGTGGCAGAAAACTTCAGGAAGTCGAATAGACATGATTTAGCACCATGGACAGAACCCTCTAATAATGTCCCCTCTTTTATCTCTCTCTCTCTCCCCTTTTCTTACCCTGTCTTGCTTTCTTTCTTTTTTCTCTCCCTTTCTTTTTCTTTCTTTCTTTCTTTCTTTCTTTCTTTCTTTCTTTCTCTCTCTCTCTCTCTCCCACTGTCTTGCTTCCTCTGTCTTTCTCGCTTTCGCTTACTCTTTCTTCTCTCATGCTCTCATTTTTTTTTACTTCTCTCACTCTGTCTTACTTCCCTTTTTTCCTCCGTCTCTTTTTTTTTGCTCTTTCTCTCTTGTTCGCATTCTCTGTTTCTCTTTTTCACTCTCTCTCTCGCTCTCTTTTCTTTTACTCTGCCTCACTTTCTCTATCTTTTTTATCACAATCTCTCCCCCTCCCGTCTCTCACACTTGATGCCTGTCTTTCTTGCTCTTTTTCTCTTGTTTCTCTGTTTTTCTTTCTCTTTCTATTCTCTTCCGTGCTTACTCTTTTTCTTACAGTTACATCATTTGGCAGACGCTCCATCCAGAGTGATGTACATTTATCTCTGTTTTCCAGCAATTGGGGGTTAAGGGCCTTGCTCAGGGGCCCGGCAGTGGTAACTTGGTGATGCTGAAAATTGGTGATGCCCAATCTTTTATATAGCAATCTAACACCCTAACTATTGTGCTACCACTTCCTCCTGCTCTCTTGTTTCTTCCTTTCTCTTTCTATTCTCTTTTGCTCTCTCTCTCTCTCTCTCATCTTTCTTGTCTCTCTCGTCCTCTGTCAGTCAAGCGCTGGTAAACAAAAGAGGAGGTTATGAGAGGCTTCCTACTGTGACCCCATCCATCACCTAGTCTCTTAATACCTACAGCTGTCAGCCCTTCAGAGCAGATTTACTGTGTGATGCATTTCTCCGCCAAGCAGATTAGCCATTCCGGCTAGATTTCGCTGGCTAAACTTAGCATTCTGGTGAGTTTCTTGGGAAAAAGCTCTGATGACTGTCAATGAGATGAATTACCATTTCGCAACGACGGGGACTTTTTGTTGCACAGGCTTTCCAATCCGGAGATTAAAGCAGGAGCTCTAGCAGCGATCATGAAATAAAGAGCATAGAGCGTAGATCGCTTCTACGTCCTCTTTCATCACGCCATCAATACAAATCTCTCAAGTGATGAAAAAATAAATGCAAAATCCACAAGACTGGTCTTATAGAAAAAAGAAGAAAGACATGTTTCGCTGACCTGGAACTGTAGTAAGACATTCTTTAGCATCTTATAATTCCTGGATAAAAGCCATTTTTATGTCATCGTTTATAAATACATCTGAATCATTTTATTAAACAGTTTTATTTATAATTTTTCTTATTTTGAATATAATAATCAGCTAAAAAATACGCAATTATATTTATTATATTATTTAGTATCATAATTGTTTTAAATGAATTGTAAATATTAAAAAAAATACTTAACTTAAAGAATGATTATAAAAAATAAATATGAATTTTGTATATTATTATATGTCAGTTTAAGAACATGGTTCATTTATTTTTAAGAGAATGTATAAATATTTTGTGTCATAATTTGAAAATTTCTAATCTATAACCGATTAAAAAGCCAATAAGGAGATTTGAACCCAGAACCAACTGAAATACCATATTGGTAGAGTTTTCAAGAAATAGGATAATAGATAATAGATAGATAATAATGGATGAATATGTGATGTGTGACGTGACCTAACAGTTTGTTTTTCTTTATTTTTCTATAACCAGATGCCCAGTATTCATTTACTGCCATTCTAAGTTTTCTGTCTTTATTTTTATTTCGAATTTAAATTACATTTCAATTAAGTTTAAGTTAATTGTACTGTAATCACATTTTATATCATTTTCATGTCATTTACTTCAGTTTTATTTAATTTAGTTTTATTTATACTCTGATAGACTAGACCATTACAGGATAGAGGGGTGGACGGAGAAATAACTAAATAATTTCAGTTTAAAAAAAAATCATCATCATCATTATCTCACGTCGTCGTAGCTGTATGGATCAAAGGGGATGGATGGATGGATGGATGGATGGATAAGATGATGGATGAATGGATAAGGTGATGGATGATGGAAAGCTGGATGGATGGAGGGATAAGGGATGGATGGATGGATGGATGGATAAGGTGATGATGGGGATGATGGATGGATGGATGGATGGATGGAATAGTTGGATGGGGTGAGGGATGAATGGATAAGGTGATCGATGGATGGATGGATGGATAAGGTGATGGATGGATGGATGGATGGATGGATGGATGGATGGATGGATGGATAGATGGATGGATAAGGTGATGGATGAATGGATAAGGTGATGGATGATGGAAATGGATGGATGGATGGATGGATGGATAAGGTGATGGATGGATTGATGGATGGATGGATGGATGGATGGATAAGGGGATGGATGGATGGATGGATGGATGGATGGATGGATAGTTGGATGGGGTGAGGGATGAATGGATAGGTTTTTAATGGCAATTCCTTTTTAACTGGATTTAATTTATCCACTAATAAACTGCTGATTTCACATATTTACAGCAAACTGTAAAAGGCTCATAATACATACTATAAAAATAGATTTTTCATGCTTACACTTAAATTATTACATACATTACTTATATACCTATATTGTTGACGAACTATATATATATATATATATTTCGATTCATATTGTGTATGTATATATGGAATCAGTGTTAAATTAACAGTAGCAGCAATGATAAATGTCTATGTTAACCAGTATTATGTTCTATCCTGAGTGAATATACATATATAGTATATAGTATGTATATATATATATATATATATATATATTATATATTATTATTTAGGTAGTGGGAATTTTAATTGTGATCACTATATAAAAAAAAGCAAACAGATAAAAATACAATCTCGTGTTGCAGACAGTATGTACTATATATATTTCATGTAAAAACTGCTCATGCACCAGCAGCTCATGTAGTCATCTCATAAAGCTCCAACAAATTACTGCTCTGGCAAGCTATTCTATCACTGAAGGTCAGGGGTTTAAAGCTTAATGACTCAATTGGAGCGAATGATAAAAAAAAAGAGAGAGAACGATAAAAATGATTAAACATTTCTGCATTTTGCTTTACCAAAATAAAAAACTTCTTTAGACTCTATTTTTTAGATATTTTAGATTTTTATTTTATTTTCATCGGATGCCCATTTTTCCACAAGTTGATATGATTCTTTAGGGTTTAAATGAAATAATAAACTTCAATTAAAAATGTGACCAATGTACATCGGTTGTAATAAGACACTCACCTTAATAATAATATTCTTGATATAAATTATTATCATGGCCACACCAGGTTCCAAACCTAACCAGCTGCACCCTCGTCTGAGTATTAACCAGATACACCTTCACCTCATCAGTCTATCACAATCACTCACACTATTTATACACAATCCCTTCACTGTCACTGTCTGCTTTGTCTATTATTATTATTATTATTATTATTATTAATTATATTTCCTATTCATTCATTTATCTTCTATACCCTTGTATTCCCTAATTAGGTGTCATGGGGACCCTGGACAGGTCTCCAGTCCATTACAGGGCCACACACACACTCACTCATATGGGCAATTTAGAATCACCAATCAACCTAACATACTGTGGGAGGAAACCGGAGAAGCCGGAGTAAACCCACGCCAGCACGGGAAGAACATGCAAACCACACAGAAAGACCCCTGCAGGGGAATCGAACCCCGGACCTTCTTGCTGTGAGGCAACAGTGCAAACCACTAAGCCACCGTGCGGTCATTATTATTATTATTTGCTTGATTTTTTTTAGTATCTTTTACATTTTACCACAGATTTCTAATAACTTAAAAAAAGTATTTATTCACAGGTGTCCAATATTAAAAAAATATATTTATAATTCTCACAGTCATACCTACTCGATAGATCACTACAATGATTATTACATAATAAACCTAAATTCAATTTATTCTAAAATTAAAAAAAAATAAATAAAAGATTCATTTGTAGGTCAAAGTGGTATCCTGTAAATTTACTTTCAGGTTCAGTTTAAAGAGTCTGACAGAAAGTTAACAAAAAAAACTTCTGCCATATTCATGTCACATGTGTGGTAAAGCCACTGTTTATAGTTTACTGGTTGCCAGACGAGTCTCCAGTCACCCCCCCTCTCTTTCAATAATGTTTTCAACACAAACCCCTATGCCCTAAAGTCAGTTCTCTGTTCCTTTAATGAAGTTTCGATCAATGCCCATCAGTCTGTAAATGGCCTTTACCTGCTCGACATGCAGGAAGTACTCGCCCCATTAGCATCCTGCTATTGATTTAAGCAGGCTTGACTTAAAACCGAACGGACGGTGTGAAATAGGTTGATGTTCTGCTTTCCAAATGGTGCTGAGCGATCCATCAGGGACCTCGGCCAACAGTCAGTCTGCTTCTTTAACATCAACAAATATACACACACAGCCTTTTAGAGTGGTACCGTCAAGAGATGCTGGTGCTAACAAGTACATGACGCGATCATGCTAAAAATACAAAGGATAACAACAGTTACACATGACAAACAGGCCTGTGACGTTGTGGAATATTTCTTGCACCGGTTTGTTAAGTCCTTCAATGATATAGCATAAGAATTGTTGTTCTTCTAACTACGGCGTTGTTAGCTGAAGCTTTAAAATATTTTTTTTAAGGCTAAAGTGCATCTATAGGACATACATTTCCATGAGGCTACTAAAATCATTCGCTTGCTCCATTAGACTTCATCGATCATAGAGCTCAGATTCAATTTTAATTGATTTGAGTCATGTGGCTCATGATATGATTCATGCATAACACACAATAACCAAAAAGAGGATCGTTATGAGTCATGAACAGCTTATATAGTTGTTACCCACACCTATTTATACTATATAGGCTAAAATACTGGTCACCTGACAATCGCATCCATCTGTGTATGTTGATCATGCATTCCAAATGTCTCACTCTCCACCCTATAATAACGTCTACATGTCTGTAAGCTCTTTCTATCTGCTGTAAATATAAATTTTAAAATCTAAAAGTCTTTGTCACATAAACAATTTGTATCTTCGCATACCCCCTCTTAGATAGTTAGGTTCAGAGCGTAGGGTCAGCTATGATACAGCGCTTCTGGGGCAGGAAGTGTTAAGGGTCTTGTTTAAGGATCCAACAGTGGCTGGCCGGTGGAGGTGGGGCCAGGTCCTCCTGGTCTTCCAGTCAACAGCTCAGTACCTTAACCATCTGAGCCACCACTGCCTTATAGATAAGGGGTCACCAGACACGGTCCTAGAGGGCCTGCATAGTTTTGGTCCAACTTTCCTTCCTTTAGTTTAAATGGATTAAGAATCAGGACTCTGTACAGGACATATGAGTTCCTCCAGTCTAAAACATCCAGAACACAACATGTCTTTATAGAGATCAGGGGTTTTGAGCACAAGGGTTTACATTATGGTCACCTGACCATCTTATCCATCTGTGTATGTTGATGATGCCATTCCGGATGTAGTCTCACTCTTCCAGCTATCTAACATCTACACTTTTGGAACCTCTGTCTATTAGACCAGAGGTCACCGGATTCGGTCCTTGAGGGCCTAAATAGTTTAGCTCCAGCATGTCTTTATGGAGATCAGGATGCACAGATACATTGTCATACTGGAACAGGGTTTAAACCTCATAGTTCCAGTTGAGGAATAATGGAATGATCCAACATACAAAGACATTACAGAGACCTGTAAACTATGTGTCCACAAAACTTCGGCAAATAGTGTATTATTGCGTGGAATAACGTCTAAGCTTTGTATTGTTTTTAATGTTTTTTCAATTTTAAATCAAAGCAGCTCTTTCCCAGTTTTAGTGCTACCTTTTCTTACAGAACGATTCAGTTTTTTCATCACTGTTTCAGAAAGTGCTCATTAACAGTCCTGTGTGGTGCCAAAGTGAGGAGCACTGTGACAGACTATGCTAAGATTCATCATTCTGCACCAGCTGAGTCCACAGTCCATGCCAGTCAGTCCCCAGGGCAGGCGCTATCCAACCCCACTGCAGGACTCGAAACAGCTTTTGAAAAGATGTGATCAGCAGGCTTTAGAAATAATAGCTGGTTGAGTTTGCAGGGCACAGAGCCCCTGAGCCTCAGAGGGTTACAGCTATCCTCCTCTCACCATGGGCTCATTGCCACACTACTGGTAAAGAAGCGGGAGCCAGATTGCCAATTTCAGACATTCTACTTAGCAGCTCAAGATGGTGCGTGACGGTGCCCAGCGTGAGGTCCCACAGAATGTGAGTCTGACTCGCAGATGCTGGTTTAAAATTCTTTTTTTCTTTTGAAGGCTTTGTTTTAAAAACAATACAATCCTCTATAATAAATAATAATTAACCACCAAAATAAACAATATACTATATTTAATGGATCGCCATATGAAATCCAGACAGGTCACTCAAATTATTAGGATCAAATCAGGTTTTTTTTATACCCAGTTTTCTTTTTATACCCATCCTGATGCATGCAGAGTTAGTGCCAGCACTGGTAGACCTTCAGTAAGAAGAGTCCAACCCTGTGAGGATTAAATGCCATCCAGAGATTGTGCCAGCACTGGTAGAACCTTCATCAAAAACTGTGAAGAAGAGTCCAAACCTGTGAGCCACATCATCATATCCTCAGATTGTGCCAGCACTGGTAGACCTTCAGTAAGAAGAGTCCAACCCTGTGAGGATTATAAGCCATCCAGAGATTGTGCCAGCACCGGTAGACCTTCAGTAAGAAGAGTCCAACCCTGTAAGGATCCTAAGCCATCCAGAGATTGCTGGCTCCTGGTGGATTATGCCTTGTGAATATCTTTTGTATTTTAAGTGAAGATGCTGTTGTAAATTACCTGATGAAAACCATTAGAAGGCGAGGAGACTTGGAAGTGATGATTATAGAACGGACACTGCTCATGATCACACCACCCTTGGAAAGTGTCTTATTTATAAAACACACTCTCCAGTAAAGAGTCACCCAAATGAGGATGAGTTCCATTTAGAGTCTGGTTCCTCTTAAGGTTTCTTCCTGGTACCATCGAAAGGGAGTTTTTTCTTGCCACAGTCGCCCCAGGCTTGCTCACTAGGGATGTTTTTGATTTTCTTTCTAACATTTGCGTTGTTACTTACGTCCATTGTTAAAAGTGCTATAGAAATAAAGCTGAATTGAATTAAATTAAAGCTAGACATACCAAGAGTTCATTACAAACACTGAAAGTTTGTGTTTATCTATTACACCAACCACAGCTGGAATCAACTTCTAGAAGAGACCAGATGTGCTTAATCAGTAGCCATATTTGAATCCAGACTCAAAACACATCTGTTTAGTTTTTCTGCATTTACTGAATGAGCACTGTGATACGTACCACCTGACTGCATCATGTTATAGTTTAAACTGTTTTATTTCATTCTAACATTTATATAACAGCTATATACATGAACTTGCCTTGCCTTACCTATACACACACACACACTGACATACACACACAAGTGACAATCAATGTGAATTTTCAAAGAACACAATGCTTATTTAAAAAAAAAAGTAATAAAGTAATCATGGCTGTTCTAGTCATTATACATCATAATAAAACACTAATTATAATCCATTTTACTATCAGCTCAACAAAATTAGTACTCAAGTCAACATTTAAAGACGTTTAAAACACACATCTGTGATTTGCAATCTGTTTGCATGCTTCAAAGGTGGAACTGTTTTATGCCCTTATGGAGTACAACATCCATTTATTATTTATTTGCATAATACAAATATTCAAACCTCAGTCATTTTCAACTTAATAAATAACAGGGAAAGTGGTGGCTCGTGATTAAGGTGTTGGACTACCAACCCAAAGATTGTGGGTTTGATTTCCAGTGAAACCTTTTTTCAATAGCTTTAAAATTAATTGCAAATTTAATAAAATGACATTAAAATAATAAGCTATTAGATAGTGTTGACTACATTATATAGCTGTTTATAGGTATAGGGGAGGTGGTAGCACGGTGGTTAATGTGTTGGACGGCTAAATGGAAGATCAGGGTTCAATTCTCAATACTACCAAGCTGCCACTCCTGGGCCTCTGAACAAGGCCATCTAACCCCTAATTGCTCAGTTGTATAAAAAAAAAAAGTCCCTCTAGACAAGAGCATCCTCCAAATGCTATAAATGTAAATATTGTCCATTGTTTTCTGTACAACATTTATTCATTAATTTTCTATACCCGTTTATTCCCTAATTCGGGGTCACAGGGATCTGCTGGAGTCTATCCCAGCCGTCTTTGAAAGGGCGAAAGGCAGGAGGGGACACCCTGGACTCACAATCACTCCTAACGTAACATGCTTGTTTTTGGACTGTGGGAAGAAACCGGAGTCCCACACAAGTAAACCCACACAAGCATGGGGCAATTTCCTGCCCAGGAATTCTTGCTGTGAGGCAACAGTGCTGTAAGGCAACAGTGCTAACCACTAAGCCACCAGGCTGCCCTGCTGTACATCAATAAATTCAAAATTCATAATCAAAACAAATTCAGTGTGTGCCAACTTGCTGAAAAAACTTAGGAACAAATCACTTTTAAAAGTAGAGGTTTAAAAAAAGTCCGTAGCTTCTATATTGTTTTACTATGGAACAGTATTCATTGTTTTTAAACAGATTTTCCAAAAACTTGCTTCTGCACAAAAGTGAACATTTTACTCGTCCCAGAGTCTTTTCAGTGACTGGGGTGAGCATGTTTTGTGCTTCAGAGACTCTCATTGTAAAGACTCTGCCTTTCTACCACCAGAGGACACCATGACCAGAGAGCTAGCTCTTTTTGTCCATGCCAGCTTAAGGTACATGTAAACATTTTTTTCAATAGCTATAAAATTAATTGCAAATGTAATAAAATTACATTAAAATGATAAACTATTAGATGTCTTATAGTGTTGACTACATTATAGAGCTGTTTATGGGTGTCAAGGTAATTTTTAATTTCCGGAGAAGGTGGTGACACGGTGGTTAATATGTTGGACGGCTAATTGGAAGATCAGGGTTCAATTCCCTATACCACCGAGCTGCCACTTCTAGGTGTCTGAGCAAGGCCCTCTAACCCCTAATTGCTCAGTTGCTCAGTTATTTTTGGAAATTTATATTGTATTTTTTATATGTTAGTCTGTTTAAGAACTACTGCAACATTTTTCAAATGAAAGCCGTTGTTGGAAACCTTTTTTCAGACTAGCATAAAAAACCGCTAGCATAAAACACAAAAGTTTTTGGAAAACATAGCGTCCTATAGTGTGATATGTTTGATTTTAGGGTTATGGTATAACGTGTTGCGTTTAAAACACAAACTTGGTGATACACGTTTAACAAATTTCTATATAGAAAAGTTTGTCAGCATCATCTGACACCTAAATAATTTTGGGGGACTGTGTTTTAACATTTAGATATAAAATACACACTAAATTGAAAAATACACACTATCCAAAATCAATCAAATAAAAACTTGTACTAGAGATTTTCATATGCAGAGCCTTAAATTTGAGGTCAAGTCTTGCCCAAGGACACAACAGTGGTTGGCTTGCTGGTGGTGGGGCTTGAGCCCAGGTGTTTCTGGTCTTCAGATTAACATTTGGCAGTGGTGGGATTTGAACCAAGGTCTTCTTGATCTCCAGATCTGCAACTCTAACTATTTGAGCCACCACTGCTCCAAACCCGCAGCCACACTGAGGTGGCACTACTGGGGCCCTTAAACAAGGCTGGCTCAGTTGACTTAGGGGGTCTGCCAAATACTACAAATGTAATGTGATGTCAGATTTAATTAGCAGGTTTCAAGTGCTTGGTTTTGCCATTTTGCCAAATTTCATGGTAATTGTAAGCCAGCCAAATGTCTGGTGAACTCCGACTGCCCATTGGCAGCCATGCTTTGCCGAACATAAAGTGATTGGAAGCAAAATTTGGGCTTTGTAGCTTAGTGGTTATGGTTTTGGACTTCTAATCAGAAGATCATCAGGGGTTTTTTTTCCAGAACCACCAAGCTGCTAATGCTGGACCCCTGAGAAAGGCCCTTAATAAGGCCCTCAGTAAGTAAGTCACTATGGATAAAAGCGTTTTCCAAATGTAAAATGTAAAAGTAAATTAGATCAAGTTGAGCACACTGATGAGAACAAGATAATTTTAAGACACTGGTAGCACAAGTCTATCCTCGTGTAGTAAATAATGGCTACAGAAAACAAAGTTTGGCTAAATTGGAGGAGTCCTTGGACCCCTGTTACAGATAAAATACAACAAAAATCTACATAAGATAAATCAACACAACGGCAGAGTTTCAGCTGATTCAGTGCTTGGAACTAAAGTACAAAACTATCCATAGAACACCATCATTCTTTCTTATCTAGAAAGTTTATTGCTAATAACCTGGTCACAGATGGTTCATAAGGAGTTTATATGCTCTACAGATATAATAGAATACATATATATGTGTGTGTGTGTGTGTGTGCGTGTGTGTGTGCTTCCTCGTAGATAGCCGAAACAATCATTTCCATGACCTGACCTCAGATGGCCTTCAATTCTAGAACCATTGTTTGTAATGTAATATCTAAATCATGGCATACATTCATGTGGCTGATAAGTAAAGCAGGAAAATGTAGAAAATGTTTTAACCTTTACGTGACAGAGCATAAAAAGTGTAAAGTGAATACAGACAGAACTCAACACTCTGGTGTCTCAGCATCCAAACCTTGGCATTTAACTTCCTGGGTTATCATGTGTATAAATGGATCAGTTTTATACAGCAGGAGGCACGATTTATGAACCTAAACATGGAGAACAGACTATTCGAAACAAAACTAGATTTTAGTAGGTATTAGAGATGAGCGGATCCGCCTTCATTCATCCGACTCCATCCATCCATCCATCCATCCATCGTCTATACCTAATCAGGGTCACTGGTCATCTGCTATAGTTTGTCCCAGCTGTCATTGGGTGAAAGGCAGGGGCCAGGGCAAACAACAGACAAACAACCACACTCACACTTACTCACACTTACTCGCAATTTAAAATCACCAGTCAACCTTTCAATCAAACATACAGGTTTTTAGACTGTGGGGTAAATTTCCACAAGCACAGGAAGACCTCCACTGCAAACTTCACACAGAAAGAACCCCTGACAGGAATATGCACCTTTTTGCTGTGAGGCAACAGTGCTAACCACTAAGCCTCCGTGCTGCCCGTCCATGAATCCTTTCAACCATTTTCTCTGATCAGTTGGGTCCCAAGTATCTTGTTGTTAAAAACAACATGGATTAATATGAACTGAACAAGACACCATTTAGTTGTTCCAAGTTAGTTTTAGCCAGTAACTGTAGGAACAAGTAGCTGACTGAGTTATTTACCGAACTTCCTGTTTGGACAAAACATAAGATCAGTACAGGTACTGATCCATCTGAACCATGGGATTCAGCGAATCATTTAGACTCGTAGAGCGTAGCAAAACAGATGGATACAAGGCGCTTGGTGTGTGTCATTCATGTGTCCAAAGATTTGGTGGATTTGAAGGATTTATTGGGTTCCCCTTTAGTGGTGGGATCATGGCAAAAGCAGACAGAACCAGTATTACAAACTGCAGCGGTTTCAGTTTTTTTTAAGGATAAATTAAATTAAATTAAAAAAATATATATAATAACAACAATAAAAAAATAATGCTTTTTATGTCATTTATATACTGTGGGCACCTTTCTAGTCACCCAAGGTTGCCGCCCAATTCAATAAAAGAGACAAATCAATAAAATTTATTAGTAAATAACATCAAATCCCAAAACATTTTAAAATCACTCATGGTGATCTGTAATGCAGTCCTTCCACCATATGGGATACACACTTGTGAATAAATGGGTTTAAAGATGCATTTTAAAAGTGGTTGGAGAGTCTATATTACAGATGTGTTCCGGGACAAAATTACAGAGACAATAAGCAGTGCAGCTAAAGGCTCTGGTGGTCAGGTGGGCAGGGGGTGTGAAGAGGAGCCATGCTGAAGAGGATCGAAGGGTGTGAGAGGGTGTAGAAAACTGTACAAACTCAGATCATTGATATGGAGGGGGATTATAAAGTGGTTTAAAGGTGAGGAAGAGAATTTTAAACTCAATATGATGTTTGATCGAGAGCTTCTGGAGTTGCTGGAAGGTGGGGGTGTTGTGATGTATTCAGGTTTTAGAGGTGTTTTTGTGGTAGAAGTGAATTACAATAATCAATGTAGGAGGTGATCAGTGAATATATGCGAGTGGCAGCAGTGTGTGGGGTGAGGAATGGGTGGAAACGAGAAATGTTTGAAGGCAACATCATCAGTAGTATTGTTCATATGGCACTTGAACGACAAAGTGCTATGAAGGTTGTGTGAAGCAGTCAAAATCCTTACTGACATGAAATATGTAAATACATAAATTATCATCACTAGTAGGTATAGGAATAAAAATGTAGTTCATTAGTTAATAAATAATAAAAAAAAAAAAACAGCTTGATTATCGCTTGACAGCTTGATTTTTTTAAAAACCCATTAACCACAATTTAAGTGTAAAAATATGGATAATGCATTGTGTCAAAATAAACAAGAAGAAACTATTTATAGATAATCAGGCAATAAAAATCCCAAGCAATAAATTATTAATTTCGAAGACAAATTTATCATTTTTATTGTTTAAAATTTTTTTTTAACATAAGCAATTAAAATTGGAAAGCATGGTTTATTAAAAATAACGTTTCAGTAAAAATACATCGAATATTAAGCAGAAAACAAGACATAGGAAGTCAGAATAAATCAACGGCCGCAAGCTTAAAAGGAAGTGTGGGATTTTTTTATCCAAAGATGCTAGGAAACAAAATAATTTCTCATTTTGTCAGGTTTGATTTCCAATTAGCTTCTCGGATCTCGGTTGACACTATCAATTTGTTTGGTAAGAAAAGCGGTTAAGACCACAGGGTAAATGAGATTCTTAAGCTTTTTTCTAACAACATCGGCCGCTATCTCCTGGTAGACCACTTGGATGATTGCAAGGAGCTAAATTGTAATATACCAAAATAGAAAACAACAAAGAATATAATAATAATAATAATAATAATATTATAGCAGGGGCGGGGGTCACTCATTGGCACCCCTGCAGCTGATGGCGCCCTAGGCGACCATTTAGTTGCTTTAAGACCAGTTTAAGTTTGCCTATGCCTAGAAACGCTACTGCATGACATCCTTGAAAGTCATTGTGAACCATTTACTTAACCAATGAAGATCCATTGCAGCACCGTCACTTATTTGCAGGTTTCAAATATGCTGCAATTCTTAAGAAATATTTGAATCAGAAATAATTTTCAGCCATTTTTATACGCTGGAGGATTCTGTTTTTTATCTTAAGGATTTACTGTCTATAACTGTCTGACCAGGTGCACTTTACTGACCGTGACCAAACTTGTAATGACTTTGAAACCAAAGTGGAAGTAGAACAAAAGGTTCAAACTCCGATTCAGTGACTGAGTGGAGGAGGCGGTCAGGGCCATCCAGGCCGCTCGCCGGTTCAGGATAATGGCCAGAAGATGAACATAAGATTTAGCAGGGACATTGTACAGCCTGTACATGTGAGGTCACGGGCACAACATGATAAATTTGGCATTATTTTCGACTTGTTCATGAGTCAAACTGGAAACCTTGGATTTTTACACGACCTTCTGAGTAGTTCCATTTCTCTGGATGGTAAAGGAACTTCATCATGGTATGTGTTTTTTTTTTTTTTGCAAATTTTGTACACTGATTGAACCAAACCGAAGGCAATGATATTTTTTGTCATTGGGGTCATAACAAATGATTAGGATCCAAGTAAAAGTTTCATAGGAACAATCTGAACCTCTTGCCCTGTTATATCAAGGTGTACAAATTCAACCCGTTAATTACCCTTTAAAAATTCTATTATATTGCCGATAGAAGGAAATGCAGGTACGGCGCCTTACCTGGAACGAAGCTCCCTTGGACGACCTCTTTGTAAGCCCACCATCCCTCGTGAATTTTAGGAGGACCCGGCTGAGCTGTAAAGAAAAGAAGTACATAAGTCTATATTTTTGACATCATTTATAATCTTACAGTGATTCCTTTTGTTTTTTTAATCAAAGTCCATAGTCAGAGTTCCGGGTCATGGGTACAGGGTATGTTTGTACCGACGTGGCATCGTTATGCTTAGGCAACTCATGATAACAGTAAGAAGATGGTTTATAATTAAGGTGCCTGGTTAGAACTCATACTACTAAAACAGGCCGTGACCTGGAATTACTAGGCAAGCGCTGACGGAGATTGAATTCTTCCACCCGAAATTCTCCATCCATACACTGTCAGTCATAGCTTAAAGACAGGCCTAGAGGTGCAACAGCAGCCTTTTAATGGAAGTGGGGGCGGGATAATCCTTGTAGCGAGGATGAGAAGTAATCCAGGACAAGGGTTCAATTTCGCAAAGCAAGAAAAGAAGTAGGTGGACAATCTCCCAGCGCTGAGATAACGCATCAGACAGCACGATAAAAGAAACAGGACTTCACCAAGGATTTGGTTCTGGTCGATTTAGTCTATAAGAAGAATCGGTGCTTTGTGTTTTTTAGTTTGCAGCGTTTTTAAGCATCGTCGACTGAGAACATGATATTCACAAAAGAGAGAAATACTAACCACCTTTTAATAATCGTGAAAAAATGTTTTTATTGATTTAAGATGGTATCTCCCAGCTGCTGTTTTTCCTTGTGTTTTTGGAATTTGTGTTTTGCCTTTGAAATCAAGGCCTGCTCCAGTTGCTGTTGCATCCAGCTTTGTTTTATTATTGTTCTTAACATTGTAAGGGTGGATCGCCTACAGTGGTTCAACCTGTAGGATTGCCAAAGGACTGAAGAAACGTTATCGACATGATCGACAAGGTATTTCCTGTCTATTACCACCCACCGCCATTTATACCAACAAAAGAAATAAGCAAAGTTAGAATAGCTAAATATTGCTATCAAGTGGTTCTAGTGTATTGAAATTGGTAGCAAGATTAGTTATAATATAATAACTGAAATGGTTTAATAAGTTTTTTTCTGTTATTGTTACACTTAAATTTGTTACAAAATAGATGGAGAACGATTAACCCTAGACAGTTAATTGTACCCAGTGTGTATGTCAACTGTCACCTGAGAGAGAGAGGGACAGAACTACGGAGAGAAACAAATTGCTCAGTTGCATAAAAGAGATAAATGGAAAAGGGCGTCTGCCAAATGCTGTAAATGTAATGGGGGAAGTGGTGACTCTTGGTTAAGTTGTTGGACTACCAACCCGAAGATTGGGTTCGATTCCCAGCTTCACCAAGCCACCACCGCTGGGACCCTGATCAAGACCCTTAACCCCTAATTGCTCAGTTGTGTAAATGACATAAACGTAAGTCGCTCTGGATAAGGACGTCTGCCAAATGCTGTAAATGTAAATGTAAACAAAGAGATAGGATAAGATAAAAATAGGTAGATACAGAAAGATGGAGAGAAAGAGCCTCAAAAGAGAGCCCCAGCTAAATAGAGAGAGCAAGGAAAAAGAGAGCTAGAGCAAAGAGCAAAGACACAGCAAAAGCCCCAAAACAAAAAGAGACAAAGCACTAGATTAAATATTCTTCTATCCCTTTCTTCACCATATGACTAAGAACCGAATGTAAGACATTCAAACTGACCAATCAGCAAATTACTGCTTCACCCACTGTGTAAAGGCGTGACCCTTAACAGACCATAGAACGTATACACATGTTCAACTACAAGCCTTGATCGCTAACAGCACATCTGCCAAATGACCCTTTTATTACTCTTGGTATGTTTGGGGCAGAAAAGCACTACAGTCCCTCAGATCCACAAGTACTGCTCGACTTGTTCCACCATCCCTCAGAACACAAGGTAAGTCTGCCTCAAGACTTTTCTCGGTTCTGGCACCAGGATGGTGAAATAACCTTCTCATCAATGTCAGAACAGCAGAGACACTAGCTGTCTTCAAGAGACGATTGAAAACCCACCTCTTTCTTGAATAACGACATATTTAAATAAAAAATAAAATAAAATAAAAAATAATCCATTCTGCTCTTTCAACAGTTTTTTGTGGTTGTTACACTTTGATTTGTAATCTATTGTACCAGTATTGAGCTGTTTAGTGATGAGACTCAAAGCACTTTGTACGTCACTCTGGACATTTTGTCTTCCTTCCCCTCACTCTCTCTTACTCTCTCTTACTCTCTCTCTCTCTCTCTCTCTCTTTCTCTCTTACTCTCTCCCTATTGAGCTACATATGCCACAATGGAGCTGCCAGTGATCCAGACTCCATCTCCACCCCGGACCTGTCAGACCCTTCCCTGTGACCTGCTCTAGTTGATGATTACATCACCAGGGTAACCAAGGACGTCCCACTCTGCCATAAAGACGTTCCAGCTGTTCTTTAAGGACTAACGATTTAAGTTGCTTACACACACACACAATGTAACTACACAATTCCTGCTACCTGTTTTTCACCCAAATGAGAATGGGTTCTCTGTTGAGTCTGGTTCCTCTCAAGGTTTCTTCCTATTTTCATCTCAGGGAGTTTTTCCTTGCCACCGTTGCCCCCGGCTTGCTCATAAGGGACAAACTGATTTCTGTTTCATTTTCATCTTATAAATTCTTCGATTGTGTAAAGCTGCTTTGTGACAATCACCATTGTAAAAAGCGCCATACAAATAACATTGAATTGAATTGAATTAAATGATGTAAATGTAAGCAGAAATCTGATCATTTTCCAGACTTTTTTATTTCTACACATTTATAGGTATTCGTGGATAGCTAACACAAACCGTGTGAATGGGGAAATAAAAAATAATAATTAATAGCATTAAATAACCTAGTTTAATTATTACACATACATTATTTTGTACAATAAAGCAGCTTAGTCAAAAACCTAAAACTGTACAATTGCTGGCAAAAAAAACAACACTAACTTATCAATAGCCGGATTTTTTTAATTAAAAATCTGTAAATTAGGTGCATTTCCATCAAGTTGTTTAAACAGCTGATGGGAACCTAGTAACCAACAGTACATAAAATAAGGCAAGCGGAAACAGCCAGTTAGTCACATGGGTTTATTGTTTGCTACTTTAGAATTTATTCGGAATGAACAACAAATGAAGCATTTATATTAACCGGAAACAGAACAGCAATAATTAAGAAACACGCAAATAATAACGTCAGCGGTGCATTTTTCCACACACGTCAAAAACTACCTCAAGTAAGCGTAAAAACTTTTTTTTGCGAATGATTTTTTCCCCAAATTCGCCACTTCCATAATTTGTCTCTGGTGCAATATTTCAAAATGCGCGTTAACACTTATGACATCAAAAAGTAACGAGTTTTTTTCCCCAGATTTATGAATTTATTACATTGATGGTGCTTTTTCTAAAATAACTTTCTAATTTCTGATGTTGTTTAAATAACATAACAATAAATATATATTTTTAAATTTTAATAAAGGAATAACACCAACAGACTAATGTTTTTTTTCTTAATCAGACAAGAAATGTTTAATTAAAAACAGCAATCTGGTACAAAGTCAACTTCTTACTATCTGTTTTGGTCGCTTTGTAGTTCTTTTAACACATTTGGAATTTGAAATGAGTCGATTCCTCTAAAATCTAGCAAAAAAATAAAAAAAGTTAGAAACTGATTCCTTTTGAATGCAAAGGGTAATTGAAAGTGCGTCGATCTCACACGTGTCATATCGACGGTGACATCTGTACAACATCATAAAGATATTTGATGAAACGAAGCTTGTCCCTTTAGTCGCTCAGCTACTTTGTCAGAAAAAGATCTCCGAGCAGATGCCATGGTACGAGAAGCAATTACAATTCATCTGCTCGGTTCTCCAGGGGTGTTTGAGGGTAGAAAAAAATGCAGGAGAGTTTTAAAAAAAAGACAACCCGAGACGAGGGGAAAGATATCATGGCACTACCCGTCATGTAAAAAAAGCAAAGCCTACATACCTGCGGTTTAAAGTCAAGATGATTAAAAGGGTTGACAGAAAGCCGAGAGGAAATCACGCTAGCGCATGATGCTCTGTGACAGCGTAAGACAGCCAGCGTGAAGCATTTTGTTCGACTCTATTTACTCAAAGGATTTAAAACAATGCACATTTTGTTCGCTTTGAATAGAGGAGGTTGATTGTTTGTTTTTTTGACTCTGTTGACTTGTAGTTCTGGGCGTGTCAGATTTTTCCTCGACTTTAACTTTTAGCGGGGTTGAATTCCAGGTTAATAAAGTCAACTTAATTTTAACCTGAATTCTTGACTCCAACTTTTAAGGCTGATCAATTCCTGGGTTTTTTGATTCAATTTCTTAACTTCAACCTTCGAGGCATGTTTGGTTTTAGTTTTTTGGAATTAACTCCTAAACTCCAACCTCTAGACGTGATCAAATCCATTTTTTTTGTCGTCTTCTCACCTTTGCCACTAGGGGTGTTCAATTTTGGGGTTTTTTTAATATCAACACCTCAAACTCCAACCTTTGGAAGTCATTTTTGACCCTAGTTGTGTTTGATTTTTGAGATTTTGGAGACGACTTTAGCTTTGAACTCTAAATGTTGGAGTCAACTTCTCACCTACAACCACTAAAAGTCACTCCTAAACTCCAGCCTCTAGAGGTGCTCAAATCCATTTTTTTTGGAGTTGTTTTCAGCTTTTTTAACTTCTCACCTTCAACCACTAGGGATGTTCAATTTTGGGTCTTTTAGAGTCAACGCCTTAAACTTCAACCTCTGGCAGTGTTTAGTTTCATGGTTTTATGAAAGACAACTTCTTGACTCCGATCTGTAGTGGTATTTAATTCCAGGGATTTTGGAGTCGACTTTAGTTCTGAACTTTAAATGTTGGAGTCAATTTCTCACCTACAACTACTAGGAGTGTTTGATTCCATGACTTCTTGACTTCTTGATTTCTTGGGGTTGAATACTTTTGATCGCTAGGGTTTTTCAATTTAGGTTTTTTTTTTCAGAGTCAACATCTCAAGAGGTGTTGGATTCTGGGGTTTTGAAGTCAACTTTTCACCTTAGACCTCTGGAGGTCTTCAATTTTGTTTAATTTTTTAAGTTAACACCAAAGTCTCCAACCTCTAGCAGTGTTTAGTTTCATGTTTTCTTGGAAGTCATTTTTGACTCTGATCTCTAGTGGTGTTTAATTCCAGGAATTTTGCAGTTGACTTCCGCTTCGAACTCTAAATTTTGGAGTCAACTTCTAACCTACAACTAATAGGAGTGTTTGATTTTTGGTTTTTTAGGGTCACTCTTAAACTCCAACCTCTAGTTGTGTTTGATTCCATGTTTCATGAACTCAAATCCAGTTTTTTTTGGAGCTGTTTTCAGCTTCCTTAAATTCTCACCTTCGACCACTAAGATTTGGGGGTTTTTTGACTCTAACCTCTAGTGGTGTTTGATTCCTTTTTTATTTTTTTGGAGTCAACTTCCTCAGTCTGATTTCTTGGGGTCTTAGATTCCATGCTTTTAGAGTCGAATAACCGTTTTTCGGTTTGTTTGTTTTTTTGGAGTCAACTCCGAACTCTAGAGGTGTTTGATTCCGGGGTTTTGAAGTCAACTTTTCACCTTAGACCTCTAGGGGTGTTCGCTGGTGAAGTTTTATTGTGAAGTCATTTTTGGAGCCCTGAACTCCTTGACCTCCTTGACTCCAACATCTAACGGTGATTGATTCCATGTTTATTGGAGTAGGCTCTGACCTCCTGTTGGTCAACAAATAAGCTAGTGACATAGGTAAAAAATATACCTGTTTAGCTAACATTAGCTAACAAAGTAGCTACATTTAACAATTTGACATCATTTTCTTGGTCTGCATTTGATCTGGTGATATAATCCACATAGTCATTTTCCAGCAAGCAGCAGTTATGTGGTAAATAAACACATTGGACTGGAGTTAATTGTCAGAGGTGGCCATTAGTATTCATTAGCGCGATGCTGCAATGCCGAGAATCATCCGTGCAGCGGGGAAAAGGCAAAAAAGCGCCACAAGCGCTGCGCATAAATGAAACTTGACCTTGCCGACAGCTGTGCGCACTGACTTATGAGATAATTATCTCTTAGCCAGGCCTGTTTGTGTCACCGCATTATGGATGCAGCTGCAGCACGGTGACGTTTTAACGTCATCCCCGCAGGACTCTTTCAATCAACTCAAATCATCCTGAACGGCTCCTAGAGGCAGGAGGCACGGGTCGGACCGCCGATCAGACGCACGCACAGACGATCTTTATTTAACGCTAATGCTTGCACTGCTAGCTGTGGCATCGACTAAACAGGATTAGCATTATTAGATTTGAAACTAGTGTGTGTGTGTGTGTGTTTGCGTGCACTGTTGTATTAACTAGGGAAATACTTTTACAATAAAATTTGATTTATTTTTTAAATCTAATTTTTAGCCCTTTGTTATTTCATCGTTTTCCTGATTATGGTTAAATTAATCAGATTTTGTTTATCAGATTCTGTGTTTACACACACACACACACACACACACACACACAAACACATTACATTAGAGTATATTTACAGCATTTGAATGATGTCCTTATCTAGAACGACTTACATTTATCTCTCTTACACAACTGAGTAATTGGGGGTTAAGAGGACTTTCTTGGGGGCTCAACAGTAAGAACTTGGTGGTGCTGGGACGCAAACCTAAAATTGTCTGGTTAGTAGACCAACACGTTACACTGACATCATACACTGTCGGATTAAAAAGTTTTTAAATTATTGTCTACGTACACTATTGATCACTCTTGTAGTGGCTCAGCTGTTAATGTGTTGGACTAATAACAGGAAGATCAGGGTTCGATTACCAGCACCACCAAGCTACCACCGCTGGGCCCCTAAGCAAAGCGCTCAACCCTCAGTTGCTAAGTTTTGAATAAAAGATAAATGTCTGCAAAATGATGTAAATGTATTGATATTCCCATTTTAAAAAGCACAGGGTGTGCAAACTATTGCACACAGCTACATCTAGATTCTAAAACAAACAAACTGTAGAGTCTGGATGATTAAGTTGTTAAAGTATGTATTAAAAGGTCTTGCGTTTAAATTCTACCACTACCAACCCTCCACCCTCGGGCCCCTGAGCAAGGCCCCTAATCCTAAACTTCTCAACTAAATAAAATAACATAAATGTAAGTCACTCCGGATGGAAATGTCTGCTTAATGCTCCAGAAATAAACGTATAATATTCCATGTACAGTGATGTACAGTTCAGCAGGCGCATTACAGAAAGTTTCGTAACTTAGCTCTTAAGATACGATACGTTAAATTAGCATTTTTTGCTAATTCATATTACAGAAGCAAATTTTAACTTGATTTGGGATTTCTATCTTATCTTACAAAATCCAATTTTATCTCCACTTTTTATTAACAAGTTCGACAAACCATTCTCAGGTCTGTTACCAAGCAACCAACACAGCGTGAGCTGCTGATGAAGTAACCAAAATGAAAGAACCGAACCGGCGAGCTTTTTATTTCAGTACCGTTCGGCTGACTTCCGCTGCCTCATTTTCACCACTAGGGGCCTTCATTAGAATAGGAGAGCCATCCAATAGTCCTATAATGCCTGGCATTTATCTGCATCTGATATATACGGTTAAAATGACAATAAAGCTTCTTAAACTTGAACTTGAAACCTGATGTAGGTAAGGTGCTAAAGCAACGATCGCCTTTGGAGCTTCTGTTAGATTTTTTAACCAACCAGGTTGTGACATTTTTGCAATAGAAGCTACTTCACTTCTGCAAAAAATACAAAACCAAAAACATAAGGCGTTAGTCACTAAGAGATGATATATATGATTTTAAGTGAGAATTTTTTTGTAATATGACCTCTGGATCCTGATTGGTCGATAATATCTTTTCTATAAAACAGCAGCATTGAAAAATGAGTTCTAGAAACAGGAAACAATTAATTCCACAAAACCTGACAGTATTAAATCTTTATAAATGGCTCCAAAAAATTTTTTCAACCCAAATCGAAGACACGTCCCTTATAAATAATCTGCACCAAGCGAAAATTATTTATACCACCCGAGAAATTATTATCCTATTTAATATTAAAGGGAAAAACATTAATTATGTCTCCTATAAGACGCTGACGGTGACATCGCTGGAAATAGGACACCAACACACGTTCCCTATTAGCAAACATGCACTAATTTAAGCAGCTTTATATAACACACAGAAGACACGAATCATCTCAGGACATCTAGGGACTCATTTCTCTGTGTCCCATATATATCCACTCGGCACTGCATATAAACCCTTATACATCTGCATGGGATTATGGGATTAGTAGACTCGATTGCTTGAACCACACAATGATTAGATCCCTGCTGTATTTATTGTCAATCCCTTTTTTTTCCTTCCTGTCTTTAGCACACAGCCTGTGGTTATGCGGTTAAAGAAATAGAACTTAAGGGGAAGTGGTAGTGCAGTGGTTTATGGTGTTGGACTGCTAATTGGATGATCGGGGTTCAATTCCCACCACCATCAAGCTGCCACAGCTGGGCCGCTTAGCAAGACCCTTAAACTCAAATTGCTCAGTTGTATAAATGAGATAAATGTAAGTTGCTCTGGAAAGAAAAGACGTCTTCCAAATGCTGTAAATGTAAATTATTCAATAAATTATAAAGAAAAAAAAAAGGAAAAAAAATATTTTAAAAAGATAAATAATAAAGAAAAATCTATTAATTTCTTTAAAAAAGTGTGTGTGCATGAAAACCAATATGAGAAACTTTTATATTGGACACCAACCTCACTGTTAAATCTCACAAATATGACAAAAAGTATTGGCACACCTGACCATTACATCCGTATTCGTTTTTTGAACCTCCTATTCCAGATGTTAGACTTATTCATCCTCCTATAATAACCGTCCAGACATCTGGTATGTCTTTCTACTAGATGGTGTCATGTGACTTTGGAGATTTGTTCATTCAGCTTAAATGGTATTAATGAGATCAGACACTAATGTTGATGTGAGGAGCTCTGGGGTTCCGTCAGGGTTCCAGTTCATCCCAAAGATGTTCAGTTTAAAGGTGTTGAGTCAGAATCAGGACATGAGAGTTCTTCTACTCCAAAACATACACAGAACACAGCATGTCTTCATGGAGATCAGAGGTTTTGTGCACAGGAACATTGTTATGCTGGAACAGGGTTTGAGTCTTTTGGTTCCAAAGAAGAGAAGAATGTAATGCTATAACATACAAAGACATTCTGGACAACTGTGTGTCTCAGACTTTTACGTAGGTGTGCTGGTAAAACATCTACAATCCTTCAGCCATATTGTTTACATGTCTTTATTAGAACTTCAGTTCCACGCCTTGTAACTTCAGTCAACACTCTCAGCATGTCACCTGCAAAAGCCACACAATTGCCTAAAACAACTTATCTAAAAATACACAGTTTGCTCCTTCGGACCACTTGGTTTCCATTCTTTGCATACTAGTATTTTGCAGCTGTAGCATCTGACGTAACGGACAAACGTAAAACAAAAACTTAATAAAACATTCAGTAATTTATTACGGATAAAAAAACCAGCACTTTATAACCCCAGAGATGGTACAGGAAATAAAACTAAAATTACTTTATATGACTATTTCATGCCTCTGGAGGTGTAAAAAGTATTAAATCATATTTTACTGGTAGAAAAGTTTTCCTTTTTTTTAAATTTTACCATAAAAACAGGGTTTTGTTTCATGTTGTCCTTAACTAAGTTGCCGTACATAAGGAAAACATTCGACTTGGAAAAGAAAATTGCAATTTTTAAATATTTCTCACTCCTGTGATATGAGCGCTGCTCTTTGGAGGAATTAGTCACACTGTTGCGTGGTAATTAATAAGGTACTCCAGTAATAAAAAAACTAACTGGATTAACTGTCCAATTTCCCTTCTAAGTGGCTGGAAATGTCATGGTAGGATGACAAAAGAAAAAAGAAACGGACGTAATCACTCGACAAGCCGAGTCTGTTACTCAGCAGCTTTGCTAATAATAATTAGTCCCAGATTTAACATATTTTATTATGTCATATTAAACTGCGAAAGCAGTTTAACAGCGAAAAAATTCTCTTTGAGCAAAAAAAAGAGAGAGAGAGAGAGAGAGAGAGAGAGAGAGAGAGTAGAAAAAAAAGTAGAAAAGTTATTCACCAGGATGAATGCTTAGACTTGCGTCTTTGAAGGTAGGCTCTGCAGAAATAGGAGGGAGGGAGGGAGGGAAGGTCTAAAGAACAGGGGAAAAGGAAGGTTGTAAGAAAAGAAGCAGGAAGAAAGAAAGATCAGAAGAAGGGAGGCAGGCAGTGGTGGAAAGAAAGAAGAAGGGAGGGAGGTAGGAAGGAAGCAGGGAAGGAAGGAAGGAAGAAATGGAAAAAAAGCAAAGAATAAGGGGGAAAATTAAGGTCAGAAGGAAGGATGGAAGGAAGGAAGGAAAATGAAGTTCGAAAGAAAGTTAGGGAAGAAGGAAGAAAGAAAGAAGAAAGGAAGGAAGGATACGGGGAAGAAAGAAAGGAAGGAAGGAGGGAAGAAATAGAGGGTAGGAAAGGATAAGGGGGAAAAACTAAGGTCAGATGGAAGAGAGGAAGGAAGGATAAAGGGGAAAAAAGAAAAGAAAGAAAGGAGGGAAGAAGGGAAGGAGGGAAAGAATACGGGGAAAATGAATTTCGGAAAGGAAAAGCCAAAGGAAGGAGGCATGAAGAAAGGAATAATCGGAAGGAAAGAAGGAAGAAGGAAAAAAGAGAGGAAGAAAGGATCATTTACTAAATTAATGTAAATATAACCTAGAAAGAAGCTATTTACTTTTTACAGCTACACTAAACCTTAAAAAAATCATAAAAGTTTTACTTTAATATGTAAAAACACATTTTAAAAGGAAGGAAGGAAGGAAGGAATAAACCCATTTAATAGCAAACTGCTGGGATAAGTGAAATAAAACATACTAAGGGCATGCATTTAAAAAATGGATCCATTTTAAGTTGTTAGCTGTCTAGTAACTCGGGTTATTATTGAGCTAAATCACAGCCTCATGTCAAGTCACACTGATTAGTTTCCGATTGCAGCAATGAGATGCATTCTTTTATCCGGTTTCAAGTGCTACACTGGGAAATGTTCTCCCTTTCACACTCGGGCTCATTAACAAGCTGGGATCCGAGCGTATGATACAGTACAGGGCTTGAGTACTTGGGAAGGGCAAAAGGCTGGAGGGGCAAACATTTAATGAATATATAAATCACTTCACTGCGATATCCAATTAACTGCGTCCTCCCAAGCAATCCTTAAAACCTGAGCATGGTCCACACTACGACGTTATTAACTTGCTAATGAAAAAAATAGTATGGCGTAATTACAGAACAAAGGGATGATGTGTAGCGTATGGATGAACTCTGCGGGTGAAATGCTGGGGTCGGGGATTACAAACAAGATGTGTCCAAGCTAATTTGTTGTAAGTAGGCAGGCAAAATTCCGGGAATTTTTAAATCTGGACACTTTCCAAGGAAGTTAACAGGAATTAATAGGATAAAAGTGGGAATATAATAAAACCGCAGGTTAGCTTATAAGAGGGAACTTAAAATCTTGCAGAGTAAAATAACGGGATTAAATGTAGTTGCAGTTGAATTTCTAACCTGCATATTCCTTAATCATATGCACACGGCACCACAGGGCTATTGAGGACCCGCCTTAACAGACACTCTGCGTTACTCTAGAACATACACCCATCATTTGCTTAAATCAGGGGGGTCCAAACTCGGTTATGGAGTGCCGGTGTCTTGCAGTGTTTAGCTCCAACTTGCCACAATATACCTATTTGTACATTTCAAGTGTACCCAGCAAGATCTTGAATAGTTGGTTCCGTTGTGTTTGATTAGGGTTGGAGCTAAACTCTGTAGGACACCCCGACCCTCCATAGCCAAATTAAGACATTTCCCCTATGTGGGACGAATATCTTATCTTATCTGATTGTAATAACATGCTAAACTAACCATCGTCAAACCTCAGTGTACTTTACGATCTTACGTCAACACATTCTTTCTCCAAATTTACAACAAAATAAGGAATTTCTGCCTGTACTCAAGTTTTTTGTGATCATTTGTCACAGGAATTGTAATAACCAATTCCCGGTACCATAACATGCTAGCTCGGTGGTTTAGGTTTGGGGCTGCTAACCAGAAGATTGTGTGTTTGATTTCCAGCAGCATCAAGTTGCCACTGATGGGCCCCTGAGCAAGGCCCTTAACCCTCAATTGCTTAGTGTATAAATAAAATAAATCTAAGTCGATCTGGATAAGGGCGCTACCCTTCTTTGCTAATTTAGCTGTTCATTTAATACTGAAGCTGTTTGAATGTAAATATGGAGGCCAGTGAGGTTTCGCTGCAAATGTCTCCAGAGCGACTTACATTTATCTCTTTTATACAACTGAGCAATTGGGGTTAAGGGCCTTCCTCAGGGGCCCAGCATTGATGGCTTGGTGGAGCTGGAAATCGAACCCACAATCTTCAGATTGGCAGTCCAACACCTTAACCACGAGCCACCTCTTCCCCCAAGGACAAATAAAACCTAGATTTTACCAGAGGTATAGAATGGGAAGAGCACGGTGGAAGTAAAGAATGGTCTTATGGTCCAAAGTCCACAAGATACATTTCTACGCAGAAGTGGGTAGATTAGTTAAAAATGGTAAAGTAGAACTATTTATTAAATAATGACCAAAGTAACAGTATTAAGAAAGTAATAAAGTCTGAAATAATATTATTACTGGAGTATTGAGTTATTTGTTACTTTGGATCTTTGGATGTGTGTGATTTCAGAGTAACTTTCAGTAAGATTAAAGTGTCCATAGTTACACAATCCCTCTTGAATAGTCAATATTATGAAACCTACTGTAAGATGTTTTCTTAGGTTGGAGCTGGAATTCCTGATACTCTGATATCATCACTTGTTTTGGACACATTGATGATGTCACATTATGGAACTGTTAGTTTCTGTCCTTGGAGGGTATAAATTGACTGGATGTGATGTCATGTGTGGTTCGGTCTTTACTGATATTCTCTTTTCTTTTCCCTCTTCAGTTGTTATTTTCGCAACTGATCACGCTTTAACTAACGAGTGTGTTTCACATACGTCTGACGAACCTCAGACGACTGCAGTCGATCAACAGACTCAACGTCTTATTATACGGAATATGATGGAGACCAATTATTAAAGCTACAGTTACATTGTTAACATTTGATAGTAACTGAGAAACGACGTCAAATGTAGAGAAGTCAATTTCTAGGATTAAAAATTTGGTTAAGTTAAACCTACTTTTAAAAGTAATTTTTTTAAAAGATCAGATCAGATCTCTAATATGGTGACTTAGTGATTAGCACTGTTGCCTTACAGCAAGAAGGTCCCGGGTTTGATTCCCCTGCAGGGGTCTTTCTGTGTGGAGTTTGCATGTTCTCCCTGTGCTCGTGTGTGTTTACTCCGGGTTCTCCGGTTTCCTCCCACAGTCCAAAAACATGTATGTTAGATGGTGATAATAAATTGCCCGTGAAATGAGTGTGAGTGTGTGTGTGGCCCTGTGATGGACTGGCAACCTGTTCAGGGTGTCCCCCTACCGCTTTTCACCCTTTTAGAGACAACTGGGATAGACTCCAGCAGATCCCTGTGACCCCGAATTAACGAATAGAACATGAATGAATAAATGAATGAATGAGTATCTAATATGCTACATTTACATTTTGTAATTTGGTAGACGTCCTTATCCAGAGTGACTATATTTATCTCTTGTATACAACTGAGTAATTGGGGGGTTAAGGGCCTTGTATAGGGACCCAGCAGTGGCAACTTGGTGGTACCAGGAATTGAACCCTGATCTTTTAATTAGCAGTCCAACACCCTAACAGCTAAACTACCACTTAGTACTATGTTACTTCCCCACATCTTTTGCAGTGTGTAATGTGTAGTTGTATTTCATAAACACGTATAACTCATATAGGTGGACTGATAATAAAACTGCCTCTATGATCATCAGGGTGAATTCTGAAATCCACAGTACTGCTTGCTCAGACTCAGAAAACCAAACGCTTCAAGTCTGACAGGACGACGCTTCACTGTCACAGTATAGATGGATAATAACCCAAAACATTCTGCCAAAAACAACACGAGAGCTGCTGAGGCTTTTTCAAAAAAAAAAATAGATAGATAAGTTAGTCAACTGACCCCTGGAGCTCGCTTTCCACTTATTAAAGACAAAAATGAAGGCAGAAAGATCCACAGACAAGAAACTGACAGCGGGTAAAATAACAACCTGGCAACACAACTTAAGAAAGGAAACTAAGCATTTGGGGATGTCCATTGGCTTCAGCTGGCAAGATTCCTGCTAATGGACCTATAATGGACAGACTGATAGCAAAATTGTAGGACAGTCAGAATATGTGTGTCGGCTTCCTGAACATGAGTGTGTGTACGCAATTTGTTTTGGACAAACGGGAAGGAATGATTGCATTTGAATTATAATTTAAGTCACAGCAAGGTCACATGATTTAAATGGCTTGTTTCCTGTTGCAAATGCAAGATTTTACTCACTCTCGTAAATTTTTGTTGAACTTTGTAGCTTAGTCCTTATGATGCTATTTGCTTCAAGATACAGATTTTGGGGTTTTTTTTTTGTCTGTCTTCAGGTTCCTCCTGGAATAAGTGCTTCATTGGGAGTCATGTGACACTTTAATTGCACACAAAAGGACACTATTCAGCTAATCATCTGATATCTGGCTAACTACATCCAGGCCTTTTCAGGGCTTTAAATATTCACATCTAACCGAGCATTGAACACCTCTTTATAGTCTTATCTTCTAAAATTAACTTAAAAATAATTATTGAAACAGTCTAATTGGATTTTGTGGCTTTTACTGATGGGGATGAATTGAACAGCATTTTTAGTCACTGCATCCTGTTATTTTATTTATTTTTTTATTTGAAGCCTTTAATTGTTTTCTTTATAAGCTTTCTTTTTCCTAAGACTTCCTGTTTACCGCGTCTTTGTCTCTTATTTTCCTTTGACAGTAAAACACATTGAGCTGCATTTTTAATCTATAAATACAAGCAGGTTTAAAGGCTGGAGGATTCGTTCAGTTAGAAGCTCTTTTATTTACAATTATGTTTTCAGCCTTCAAGAGTTTAGGGCCTTGGGGCGGCGCTGGGGATTTAACCGATGACCTTCTGATCAGCAGTAAAAACACTTAAACCACTACGCTTTCTCCCCCCCACCCCAGATGTGTAATTAGTTGCTGTTTTTTTACCAGCTGCATCCCTTCATCAAGATAACTATCGGTTATAAACCAAAGCTGACAAGTATTTAAGTTTATGTGCATTGGATTCGCTGCATTTTATTGGCTCTGCACAATGTCAATCATGTTAAATATAATTCAAACTAATGTGTGTGTCTAAAATATAATCTCGATACTTCTAAGATAAATATGTAAACAAAAGAAAGTGGTAGAGGAATGGCTAACCTGTTGGACGTCTGGGAAGTGGTGGCTCATTCTTAAGGTGTTTGACTACTAACTCAAAGATTGTGGGTTTGATTCCCGGCTCCACCAAGCTATCACCGTTGGGTCCCTAAGCAAGCCCTTTAACCCTTAGTTGTATAATAGAGATAAATTTAAGTCACTCAGCATAAGGACATTGGCCAAAATGCTGTAAATGTAAATATTTGGTAATGATAACGGGATCAGTTGCTGGCCAAGTCCACACTGTTGGGCCCCTGAGTATGTCCCTTAGCTGCTCTGTCGGATAAAGAATTAGATAAATACCAGAAATGTAATTAAGAGTAAATTTAAATTGAATATTTAACTGTCGTAACATGTCCTGTTGTAAATAAGATGCTTTGGCCTCTGGGCATAAAAACAAACACAGCTTCACCCAAGCAGAGATTGTTCTTATTACCTGTAGGTCTGTGTCTCTCAGAGAGAGAGAGACAGAGAGAGAGAGAGACACACACACAAGCTGGAGAAATCTCAATGCCTCCAGCTTCAAATTCCTTCTCCTCTCCAACAACCCCCATATATCCTGCAGCACTGAGATGTCTCTCCCTAAACACAAAGCCATTTCACCTCTGATTGATTTTGGTTCTTTCCCGGTTCCGATTGGTCAGAAGGTGTTGTTTTGTATTTTCGATAACAGCAGCTCTGATAACGGCGCAGCTACAAACGACAGGTTTATAATAATTCGCTGGTTCGGATACGCTATCGTTTCTATAGTAACGGCACGAAGACCGTTCGAAGATTTGTATGACGGGGCGTTCGCTGTATTCAAAGCCTAATCACAGAGAACACTCAGCTCGGTGTGTAATCATCAAAATGGTGATAGTTTGCACTTTCTGGTTTCTCAGGAACTTGAAAAGAGGTGTTTATTTTTCTTTATTGACGTCTTAAAAATAAAGGTTGGTGAGGAAACGACTGTTTACTGCTGCTTTTAATGTTTCTAAACCAGTGTAAACCAGTGTTCCATGCCGCCGATTGGATGGAAATGGACTTAAACCTCCCAGTCTCTCACTGTCTTCATGAGACAAATAAAGACTAACCACCTTCTTAAATACCTAAATGTTTAATATTTACAAAAATCAACAACTATAAAACACTTGTTTCTCTTTTTAACAGTTTTAGGATGATTTTAAACTTAGTTTGACTTCATTTAAGCACATTTAGCATCTTTTAGGGGTCAAGTGACATTTTTGTCCAGTTTTGACCACAATCTTGGATAATCTGCTAGATCAAGATGAACTGTATTGATCATAGCTGCTAGAAAGAATGATAAATTGTCTCCGTTAATGACTCCCGAATCAGTTAACTTTAAGTCCACTGCTATAAAAAATTGCAATCATGCAGATAACTAATAACGCCAAGGTCACGGGTTCAAACCCATACGGGCTTGAAGGGCAGTGGTGGCTCAAATAGTTAAAGTGCTGAGCTGTTAATTGGAAGACCAGGAAGACCTGGGTTCAAGCCCCATTTGTCATGGGACAAATCAAGATGTACTGCCTTCCTAAATACCTTAATGTTTGATATTTACAAAAAAAAATACTATACTATACTATCTATAGATAGAAAAAAAGCCTGCCAATTACTGTAAATTTACAGTTACAACATTTTTGTATTGATTTATTGTTTCTTGTCTGCTGAGAATAAACTTTGTACAGTGAGACATGACAAAGACACTTAAAGCTGAACAAAACAGGCACCAATTCCATTTGCCTCTGTAGCAAAAAAATAAACCAATAAATTTAAAAAAGAAAAAATAAACTTAGAAATAATGAATATTGTATAAATAACAATACAATAGGATGTACTGCAATAAACTGCTTTTTATTAAGTATTGTGTACAGCATTTACCTTGGCGATCAGACGACTCCACTTACTAACGTGCATGTCTGACTAGCTATCGAGTGAGACACGGGATGCTGGGCGGATGCTACAGCGTTTACTGTGTCGTTTGCTACACCAACTAGCGGTTGGCTGCCTCGTAACCTGAATTTTTGGTCGCAACTCGAGAGACGACTTGTATCTCAAAAAACCTGTTAGCTGGGACACTTGTAAGTCAGGGTACCACTGTATATTCTACACTTCAACTAGAATGATAAATAGCATCTGGTGTTGTGAGTTCTTGGGAGTTAAAACGCTCTATCATAGGATTTCTGCCATTTGTATCCCCATTTAGTGAATCTTTGTGCTTGTAAGTAAAAAAGGAGTCATCTTAGAAGAGACCACCCCCTTTAGATGAGTAATGCTTCTTCATAGGTCACAGGAGATTGGTAAGTACTAAACAATACTCAAAATAATGCTTCTATTTAAGAGTAAAAACCATGTGACAGTAAAATAAATAAATGCCCCCTTACACAGCATAACAGCCGACTGTTATTGAACTCGCATCACAATGTCAGGAAAAAAAAAAACTTTGACCATAATTCTACCCTCTATAGCTTAAAGGACGAGAAAACGAGAGGAACCAATCCAACCCATTAAGCACTGAGCTGAACGGTGATCGTTACCGCAAACACTAATCCCACTAACAATACCAGCTCTGTTGAGCACAGGACACTCAAGCAATACATGAACAGGGAAAGTGGTAGTGCAGTCGATAGGATGTTGCACAACCCAGCACAACCAGGCTGCCACTGCTAGGCCCCTAGAGCTGCTCAGTCGGATAAATGTAAGTCGCTCCGGATAAGGACATCTGCCATCCAGCCATCCAACTGTCACTGGGCGAAAGGCGGTGGTACACTAAATGGGGATACAAATGGCAGAAATCCTATGACAGGTCGTTTGGGACATCCACCATTTACTAGAATTGGATGGATGGATGGATGGATGGATGGATAGTTTTAATATGTTTCTGACAAAAAACTGTAATATTTGTCTTTAATCTTGGGATCTTACCTACTGTGAAAGTATCATAGTTGAAAGATTTTTAAAGCTCTGAGTTTCTACTTTCATGAGAGCTTTATATTAACCACCACTGTAAGGTGAGACATGGCAAAGACACTCAATGCTGAACATAAATACTTAAAGGAAATTAAAGGGTAGTTTTCAGCAATCTGCTAAGGTTTCAGCCTGAATTTGATTTGTCTCTGATTTTTTTATTTATTTGGGTTTAAACTGGTGAGAAAAGTCTACATATATCCTTTTAGCCAAACATGTACCAAATTACCTACCATTTTTTAAATAAAAACTTTTGTAGGTCCTCACCCACTGTTCGAGTATCATAGTGAAAAGAACCCTAGATCACTTCTAAAGCCTGAGAACAATCATCTAAAAATGAACTGAAAATAAAAAAGAGTTAAAAGAACAGACTCAGTAACATGGACAGAATTCCATATGTTATGCCTGATAAAACACAAGTAGTGTTTGAACTGGATCCTATCGATCAACATGATGTCCATTTCGTCCAAACAAGCTAAGAGGGACTTCCCATCTCTCAGTCCTCAGATACTTACTAAAACTTCATCTGGAGCCAAATATTATGCAAACATGATGGCATGAAGAAAAGTTAGCCTTGATGACGGCAATAAATCTTTCACCAATTTCCTCCAGGAGTCTCAAAGCAACCGGCACGTATTCATGGAACATTAATCCTGAATCAGAAAAAATGGAGGTGTGTGTCTGAGCATGAATATCACTGAATCATAGATCGATATCTGTAGACTGACCTGAGCTTACTTTTTAAAATGATGATGTCGTTACTGAATTTGCGCACATTTAGCATCATTTAGGGGTCATAAGTGACATTTTTGTCCAGTTTTGACCACAATCTTGGATAATCTGCTAGATCAAGATGAACTGTATTGATCATAGCTGAAAGAATGATAAATTGTCTCCTTTAATGACTCCAGAATCAATAACATTTTTAGGCCTTCATATAAGTCCACTTCTATCGAAAATTTGCAATCCTGCAGATAACTAATAATAATGCCAAGGTCACAGGTTCATACCTCATACGGGCTTGGGGACAATGGTGGCTCAAATGGTTAAGGCGCTGAGTTGTTGATTCAAAGACCAGGAAGACCTGGGTTCAAGCCTTACTGCCACCAAGTCAGCTACTGTTGGATCCTTAAGCAAGAACCTAAACCCTTCCTGCTCCAGGGCGCTGTATCCTCTCTGACCCCCAACCATCCAGGGTGGGATATATGAAGAAAAACATTTTACTATATGTTGTACTGTGTATAATCATGTATATGACAAATAAAATTTGAACTTGATACACAATATTGCAAAAAGTTTGTGGACCTATGCATGGGTGTGTCCTTCCCAAAGTCTGAGTCAATCAGTGTCCTTTATTGGAACTAAGAAAGTTTTGTGCACAAAACTCCTCATCTCCATGAAGACATGCTGTGCTCTGAATGCTTTGGAGTAGAAGAACTTTTGTGTCCTGTACAAAGTCCTGATTCTGACTCAACCCTTTTAAACTGAACACTTTTGCATTTACAGCATTTGGCAGACGCTCTTAACCAGAGCGACTTACTTTTATCTCATTTATACAACTGAGCAATTAGGGGTTAAGGGCTTTGCTCAGGGGCCCAACAGTGGTAGGAGTTGGGAACTGAACCCACAATCTTCAGGTTGGTAATCCAACACCTTAATCATGAGTCACCACTTCCCCACTACCTTTGAAATGAACTCATGACACAATTTAGTGGAAAGACTTTTCAGAAGTGTAGAGAGAAAAAGTCAGAATAAATATGAAAATAAAAACACATATAGAGGTGATGCTCGGATGTTTCAATACTTTTGTACATTAAGTTTTAGTTGACAAGCTTCCGTCCATAATAACATCCTGTCTGTCTGAGAAACAAAAATCTTTCCAGGTCCTCAATTTTACAACAGCACCACGATTAGATTAGATATTGATCTAATGTTAGCATCCCCTCCGCAGAACTGTGAGAGCTTCTGTTGCTGAGTTAATCAGGAAGACACTTCCACCAGTTGAACATAAGCCATATGTTGCAGACGCACAATTATTTTCCAAGACTTCAAAATGAGGAATCTTTTATAGTAAATTACTCAGCAATCAGAAGCATGTTGCAAAATAAACAAGAAAAATTACACAGTTTGTTGGCTGATTTATCCTCTTTCTTTATGTTTATCTAAAAATGGTGTGATTATGTAGCATATGCAGAATCTGGTGAACACAAACTACAGAAAAATCCATCTATCTATCTATCTATCTATCTATCTATCTATCTATCTATCTATCTAAGTTTGTAAATCTACTAACTTTAATGGTTAAAGGCAGATGTTTGTGATTTTTATTATCAATAACTTATGTTTTTAAACTCAAAGTTAGCACACAAACTGATAAATGATTGGATTCTTGACAGTGCCTTTAGTAGAAGGTGGGAATAGTGTATGAATGGTGGGAATAATGTATAAATGGTGGGAATAGTGGAAATGGTGTATAATTTATAATTATAACTATAATTTTGTTGATCGTGCACAGCTGCTTTGTGACAATAAATTTTTGTAAAGAAGTGCTATACAAATACAATGAAATGGAACTGAATTGTAATAGGCGTGTCTCTGTAGGAATCCTTAAAGTTTAGTAGTAGGTAAGAACTAGTAGTTGTTGTTTTTTTTATTTTTATTTTCTATTGACAGGATTCCAGATCACTTAAGAAGCCCGAAAACAGAAAAATGATTATGCTGATATTATTAATATTATTATTATTATTATTATTATTATTATTTTGAATTGCTTGAGCTGAGATGCCTTTTTTTACAATTACATTTAGACCGCACATCTATAATAGTAGGAGACAATCTCAGTGTACTTCTTTCATTTGTAAGAAATCTTTCACGGATGTTGGAAACGGACCAATCACAGCGTCGGAATCATTAAAGGCGCTACAGGGGTGTGGCTCTGACGAAATCCAGTTTAAATAAAAGAGGTAAGGTGGCTTTGACAAAATATTAAAAACAAACATCAATTAATCAACCAATCAACCAACTAATCAATTAATCAATCGATCAGTCAAATAATTCAATTTGTAATAAATAAATAAATAAATAAAATTTGATGAAAAAAGCTGAATTTTTACATTTTTTTAAAATACTTTATTACCCAAAATAGAAATAAAGATTAAACAGAAACGGAGGGAAAAAGTCGGTTTCAGCAGAGGTCGGTGTTTGCATCAGCACCGCAGGCATTTGATAAACCCTCCATGGTCCGAATCCCGTTAAAAGGATGCGCTCGTTATTCTTGTTTAGTGCGCACTTGGCTCTCATTCAGGCTTGTAGGCTACTAAGAGTTATTTCTGTTACTGCAGGTTAGTGCAGTGTGTGTGTGTGTGTGTGTGTGTGTGTGTGTGTGTGTGTGAGAGAGAGAAAGAAAGAGAGAGAGAGAGAAAGGTATCTCGCTTCAAGGCTCCTGCACTATCGATACAACATTGTAATCCCAAAGCAACCAATATAAACATTCATAACTGAGAGGAAGTACATAAAATAGGAAAAGAAAAGAAAACTAGCGCATCCTTGCGCTTTCTTGAAAATGTTTTCTACATCAGCCCTAACATGACACAGAAAAAGCCATAAGTTTTAAAGAGATGCTCTGAGGATGCAGAAGAAAAGGGTCGATCAACCGATACTGCCCTAACACGCGTTTTTTTGGACATTTTAATTAATTAATAAATGTGATCACATAACAGCTAAGAATAAACATATATTTAAAAAAATAATAATGCAAAGATTGAAGTCAAAAAAAAATTTGCGGAAGAAAAAAATTATCTCGAATAAAAGAAAAACTTTAGTCGGATGTTGTTTAATATTTTCTGGAAAATAATCAAGTGAGTGATATTTGTCTTTCTGTTGTTATTTTCTTCTTTTTTTGGAAATCCCATCATTTCAGTGATTATAGGAGCATTTGGGAATTTTTGGTGTGGTCTACAAGCAAGATACATCTTAATCCATTCGTGTCCATTATGTCTACACACGTTTTAACTTTTTTTAAATCAAAGAAAATCAATTAGTCCTCATCATCCATCCATCCATCCATCCATCCATCCACCCAAGCGTAAACTTACCTGTTGTACAAACGATGAAATTGGCTTGAAGAATAATCAGTATTTCCCAGATTATATCCATGTTTGATTGTCTTCCTTCATTCCAGGGACATGATGCTCCAGAAACACAGCAGATCAATTGCAGATGTCGAGTCCAACCAGCGTCTTTCCCGTTGCACACCTTCCACAAGGTAACATCACACACGCGCACCCGCACGCACACACTCACTCTCACACACACACACACACACACACACTGAGACACAGGCGCGCTTATCTCGGAAACATTACGCCACACTTCAGAATCTCACGCAAAAAAATCCACTGAAATCCTTCTCGAGTGTGTTTTTTTTCACGCGTCCCCACTGAAGTCCAGATCATAAAACACACACACACACACACTTTAATAATGCGATTTAGTTTTTTCCGAGAAGCTCAGACACGCGCCGCGGACATGATGGAGACATGTCCCGATCCTGCGGAGAGAGTCGGAGAGTGAGAGGGGTGGGAGAGAGAACTGAAGGAGTGCGCGCCGTGTGTGTGTGTGTGTGTGTGTGTGTGCAAGGGAGAGAGGGAGAAGGAGAGAGAGGGAAACTGACTCTGAAAGAGAGAGAGAGAGAGATAAAGAGGGAGATAAAGAGAGGGAGAAACTGACTCTGAGAAAGAAAGAGAGAGAGAGAGAGAGAGAGAGAGAGGTGCCGCAGTAGTTTTAACTCAGCCTAGTAGTCAGTAGGAGCCTATTGGATCTGATGGTGTGCGGGTGGGGGCGCTTCCTGCCCTCCTTTTCAGGCTGCTCTGCAAATACATCCACACACACTCTTTCTCTCTCTCTCTCTCTCTCTCTCTCTCTCTCTCTCTCTTTCTCTCTCTCTCTTTCTTCCGAAATCACACAGTGCTTCATCTCCAT
The DNA here is from genome assembly GCA_005784505.1 of Bagarius yarrelli. Lineage (NCBI taxonomy): Eukaryota > Metazoa > Chordata > Actinopteri > Siluriformes > Sisoridae > Bagarius > Bagarius yarrelli. Next base: position 153,600 of record VCAZ01000153.1, read on the forward strand.
TCGCTCTATCCAGCCCGTTCCATGCTCCTCTCTAATGGGACAGGGTGCACACAGAAACAAAAAGGGAACATCATGGCACCTTTCCCTTTTTCTGCAGGGATTTCATCAATGTTTCATTTTTTTTGTGGCGCTAATGTGTAACCTTTACCTGGAAATGTTAATATGTCATACTTTTAAAATGATTTAAGGTCCCAAAAATGCCATTTAAAGATAGGAAAATAAAATACGACAATTTAGAACATTTTTTGGGAGTGTTAGAAAGGTGGGGTAGCTTCCTACTGCAGTGGGAGCTGGTTAGTTGATTGAAAGATCTGCTACCATTAGGTGACTTACTGTTGATTGAAAGATCGTAGCAGAACCAACCTGCCATAGCTGGGCCCCTGAGCAAGGCCCTTAATCCTTGACTGCTCACTTAAATAAAAAATATGATCAACTTTCCTACAACTGGTGATCACAAAAAACATTAGGAATTTCTAGGTTGTCCTATGTGGAGGAAACCTTAAAGGGTCGACCTACATCATTCTTTTTCTTTTAGAAAGAGTAAAATAAGAAAATAAAACCCTTTCAGGGACCTGAGAAACTAACAATTCCACAAATTGCCCAAATTGATCTTCTACTTAGGTTTGAAATAGTAGTAAGATAGCAGGTTGAGAGAAAATAATGCTTTTTCCATTCATAGAAAGAAAGAAAACAAAACAAAACATGCAGTCTGGTTGGTACATTTATCTTTTAAAATAAATAAATGTTCAACCCCATTGTGCAAGGTACATGTACAGAGCCAATGAAATGCATATTTCACATCTTAGTAAGTTGGGGTCAGAGTGCAGGGCCAGCTATGATACAGCACCTCTGGAGCAGGAAGAGTTAAGGGTCTTGCTCAAGGAGGTGGTAGATTTGCTGGTGGTGGGGCTTGAACCCAGGTGTTTCTGGTCTTTAGATCAGCAACGCAGCACCTTAACCATTTGAGCCACTACTGCCCCTTTTGTACCAAAAGTAACTTTTTTCCATTCAGAAATCTAGACACAGTGTACCTTTACAAATGATTATAAGCAAATAAATGGATTATTATTTAAAGCTTTCAATATTATGTATAGGTTTTAAGGTAAATGATACATAATAAAGATATAAAATTGTAGCTTTGATAGCATCACCCCAGTACCCAAATTGCTGAGTGTATAAGGTATGTCCATTTACATGACTTTGTTTACTTTACAACACATACAGTAGCAACAATTTATGTGTGTGTAAAGAAATAGCTTCTAATGAGGATGATCGAAACAATAATGGCACCGGGATGAATGGTCCTTGCAGGCTTGCTGGAGCCTCAACAATTTTATAATTCTGATATTGTCATAGAGCCCAGATAATACAATATGGACCAAAATACCTTGCATAGAAATACCACAGACCACAGATGCCTACTTTATATTTTGCAGAATGGTGTCATTCTACAGGAGTGAGAGGCATTGGTGTCCCTCTGGTATAAGGTCAAAACATATCATCCAGATGAAATTAAGTACAGTTGATGCCAACCACCAGGAAAAGAGGAGGTTAAACAGCTATTTATGCCTTACCAGGAATCCCCTGAGGGGGACTTATGCATGACTGGCCTCGAAGGATGTAATAAATTCTTCATGGGTGTACAACGGTGTGGAGGACACACTGTCAAGTAAAAAAGAGGGGAGACGATTACACTAAGAGGAGGTGTCCCAGAACCGGGAATCAGTTTCAGTTTACCTGAGCATTTCATTGGCTGGCTGTCGTCCCACTTTGTTGGAGCTGATTGAAAATAAACCATTTTTGTTATGGCAAAGTATTTTTTTTCCATATCGTAAGTTAAAAAGCTGAATCTAAAGAGCAGGAAGATCAATAAGTGCCTTGTTCAAAGGCGCAACAGTGGCAGCTTGGCATTAGAGGCAGTTGATCTTCTGATCAAGATCCCAGAGCCAGATCCATTTGAGTGAAGACTGTCCATTTCATGCATACCTCTCCATTAAGCAATTAGTTTACATGAACAAGAGGATCGGGAGACTTACCTTTGGCTCAACCATCTGCCATGTGTGTTTCCTGCCTTTGTGATCATAACACTCTGGATCCGGTACCTTTCTATGGCAAGACATGGCTGCAAAAATCTCCAGCCAACTCTCCAAAGAATAAGCAAATAAAAAGAAACCAAACTATCACAGACTTTGGTGGCTGGCACAAATTTGATGTCCTATAGACACTTGCAAGTGAAATAGTCCCACTTGATAGTCACCATCACTTAGGGTCAGTACAGGGGTTTGGGTTCTGTTCAAATAGGGTTGGTCAGTACAGTCAGTTTGTTCTTAAAGTTTCCGTAGCTCCATTATTTGCCTAAAAGCCTAGCTTGGGGAAATGGCTTCCAACTATCCCTTTTATCCACTCTTCCTATTAACAGTACAAGCTGCCTTGGATGCCTTGGATGTCCAATCTTATCCACAAAAACTTAACATGAGTGTGGGGTTTATGTTATTCCAATCATGAAGGGGCCACACCCAATTTTACTGGTTAATAAGTTAAGTTGCTTCTGCTTGGTTGGAATGAAATCTTGCACTCACATTAACCCATTCAAGATCAAACTTGACACCTTTGATCTACAATATCTTTAAAATTATAAAGATAGTTAAAGTTAAAGTTACATTGCCGTGCAGATGCCTTTATGTCTGCTATCTGCTGTAGGCCTCTAGCACTCAAAGCAATTTTAAAGGCCACAACCTCTTTTATCCGCTTTATTTTTTTATTTTTTACTGCTCTCCTAACACTTCTTCTACTACTGATCTCTTAAGGTTTTCTTGCCATTCGGCCTCCAGATGCATTGTGTTTCAGGACCTTTACGATACTAGTCTATCTTAGCTACTGAAAAAAGCCCACATTTTTCTATGATGATCAGGATTAAATATCAGCACTTTAATTCTAGTTTGTTGTGGCCATTTTTCTAGTTGCAGGGCAGATATAAGACATGTCTTTCCTCCTACACTTGCCCATAGATTTACGGACGAAATACTTTGTCCGTGCCTGGAGTACAAACATGACATCTGGTACACTCTCACGTTTGGAGAAAAATGGAGTGGAGCCATGCAGTGTTAAAGCAGGAGCCATGCATTCAAAGTTTTTTATGCCTGAAGAAGTGGTTAAGAAGCTTTTTGTAGGTTTTAGGAGAACTGTTATTTGCATAGACAGGATATTATCATGCTGAAAGTAAATTAGCATATATTTACTTTTCTGAGACATTAATGTGCATAATTTATCATAATTAATCACTATAATATACAACATTACACATTTCTAATGATATTGGTGCAATAAACATATAGTTTATGTAAATGAAAGAACTTTACATGGGTCTGTAGGTGAAGTAGCATTCTCTAGTGGCCCAAACTTTTACTTAAGATATATTTACATTACTAGGTTTAAGTAACACAGTCCCAATTTTATTCAGAACTTTGCAGACACTAAAATCAAAAGTTTTTTAACCTCAGGGATCAGTTTCATACCCGAAATGTGGCCATACAACATGGGTAAAAATGGACAAAATGATTAGGTTGGAATTTATGTGGTTCAGCCTAGGTTCTGAATTCAGGAAGATAAAAGATTTTAATCAGTGTAGAATTCCGCATTGCGCAATGTGCCTCTTTTATAAACAATTTTGGAGATAACCCTGATTGTTCTACTGCAGAAATCCTGTCCAAACAGTGGCTCCACTGCTTCCTTTGGCACATCTTTTGGTGTAGCAATGCCAGCAATAGCTGCAAAAACAGCAAAAGCCAGCCATCTGGCCCCTTTTTCACCTTCTCGACCTGATCATATACTGTACATATGTTTGTCAACCTTTTAAGCAGATTGCCATACAAGCTTGGTCCACTAGGGTATGCATTTGTTGTTACAATTATAACTGATCTAACAAATGAAACTTCTCTTTTTCACAATGTCTATTCAGAATTCTACTTATATTTGCATTTCTATCAAATAAAAATAATCCATCTGAAGATCTGAGGCTCCAATCTGAGAAAACCTAGTTGTTGCAATAAAGCTTGCAACATGATAAAAGTCTGGCATATTTATAGTTATAAAGTCAATTAATTGTTTCATTAGTGTTAGAAAACATTGCATTGCCTTTCATTCCTTTGTTGACACCACTTTATCCCGAGAGTCAAGCTCACCTTGGGAGGACCTTGATATGTTTCTAAACCTCCAGCTGGTCCTAAGTCTGCCTTAAGGTCTCTAGTCATTGATATATTCCTGCTACAGCAAACTCGGTAGAAACCCAGCAGGTCTAACTCAACTAAACTAAGTTACCTTGAAAGAGTCTACCAAGATAAAGTTAACCATGTGTGGAAGGGTGTGTCCACAGACAACCATCTTAGGTATGGACCATCTTGAAAAAAGCAGTCTTAAATAAACCAGACTATTAAAAACTCCTTTATCTATTTGTATTTATTGAAGCCATGACACTATATATGTCCATTTTATACTGTAAGGCATTTAAACTAGGCTTAATTCTCCATCTAACATTCCAGTGCCCTGAGCTACACAATGTTACTGCAGGGTGACCTAAAAAATGTAAAGAGTTGCAAAAAGATGCAAATTAGAATGCAAAGGAGTTCAAATGCTTCAGGCAGTAATATCGCATTACTGAAGAAGAGTTAAGTCTAAAAAGTTGTGAGTTTAAATCTCAGGAACGCCCTCGAGCAAGGTCCATCACCTTGAAACTCCTTGTCTAAATATGTGTGTTAATATCAGCAAAATTATATAATAAATGTTCAAGGGTTAAAAGTGTTTCCAGAATAATCCGTGGCTCTGATTGACCGCAAAGCATCTTCTACCTAACCTAAAGTGGACATAAACCATAGCTAATCTAAAGCGACAATGACACGGGGATGTTAAACTAACCCAGGGTTAATAAAGGTTCATAAAGCGTCTTTGACCCCTAACACAACTCGTCTGTTTAACACAGCAGTCCGGTTCAATGTGCGGAGATCTTGCTGATGGACTGCATTAATGACAATCATGCTTGTGTAAACAAGAATGAAGGGACTTCTAATGAAAAAATCAAAACATATTAGCTCTGTTTAACTGTTTGGATTTCAGCTTCAGGAAGCAAATAAGCATTAAACAAACGCAGATGACAAATGAATTTTACTTGGTTGAATTTCCTGAATTGACTTTTCTCTTTCAATGCGTTTGGTCATTTTGTTATCTTCTTGAATGTTCTTGCTTGATTGGCTTGCGGTAGCACCTGATCATCACCCTGGAGCGTTATGTTGAATGTAGCGTTCTGTTTGCAGTAAATCTAAAAAATAATTATTCTGCCTCAATAACTAATATTATTTTCGTTAAAGTTTAAATTTTTTCTTCTGCAAAGGGTCAAACAGGTGACCCCTGTTTTAGATTAATAATTTAAAAAAAAAATATTTTTTGCCTACTTCATCCACTAAATGTTTGATTTACCTTAAAATATCTAAATAACTAAAAAACTTATTGCTCACATTAATTTTTTTGCTTAAAACACACTTTTGCACAACAAATTTTAAGCCACATACCATCCACTTAACACTGTTAAACACGTTTACTACTAGGAGTAGCACTTTAAAATGCTCTCTATTTTTTTAAAATATTTTTTAGGCATTTTGCCTTTATTTATAGGACAGACATCAATGAAATGGGAAAGAACCCGAGCCAGAATCGAACTGGGATTGCAATTTAAAAAATCCTCGGAATTTTTAAGTCAGAGGTTTAAGGCTATTTTTGGGGTTTATGACAAACCCATCAAAGACTTAATGATGGAAAGATTGTGCAGAAGATCAATCAGGGCAACAGAAGCTCTGAGTCGCCAAATGGCTATAGGTTTTTTCACTCTCAGCAACACTGAGTACCTTTAACTATTAAGAGTCCAATCATGTAAAGGGCATCTGGATGGATCAAGAAGATCCACAGATGTGGCCAGGTACACTTTGAGCCCAGAAGTAGCATATATAGCCTAATATATAGAGAGAAAGAGAGAGAGAAAGAGAATGAGATTATTAGATTAGATATGCTTAGATATACTTGTAAGCTTGTAATAAATAAGGGCAATGGGAAAGACCTTGGGGCAGCACGGTTACTTATTGGTTAGCACTGTTGCCTTACAGCAAGAAGATTTGTATCTCTTGATTCGAGTGTTTCTGTGTGGAGTTTGTATGTTGTCCCCAAGAATTGCTTTCTCCGACAGTCCAAAAACATGTGTTAGACGATTGGTGATTCTGAATTGCCCATAGGAGTGAGTGTGTGTGTGGTTGTTTGTCATGCCCTGCGATGGACTGGTGATCTGTCCAGGGTGACCCCTGCCTTTTGCCCAATGACAGCTGGGATAGAATCAAGCAGATCCATGTGACCCTGATTAGGATATGGACAATAGATGGATGGATGGATGGATAAATGGAGTGTTAATTCTGCACTAAAAAACACACAACCCGCCATGCATTTTAGAGTAAAGTACATCTGGCTGCAAGGAATCCTGTTAATCAATGAGCTTGTTGTCACTGATAAGTTAACACTCGTTCGTTTTTTTTTTATATAAAGTTAATTACAATACGTGAAGGGCGCCCCAATCTTTGACTCACTGAAATAATTCTGATGCAATACAGAAGCAATGATCTGTTTTCATTACTATTTTCCCTGACCGAACTTGAGTCCTTATGCATCAATCGCTCTTGTTTCGGTGTCTCCCCTGATGTATACACTAATGAGATGTGTTTGCATTCATTTGCCAGGTTTATTTACTCAAGAGGGTTCCTTGTTATAAGTGAGCGGTATAAGTAGAACAGACGTGTCCTGGCTGCAAATCGTAGCACTGACTTTGTTTGTAACAGTTCCACTGAGAGACGAGAATTTTTAGAACCCAAATTACAGTTTATTTACAGAAGTGACAAAACCAATAAACATAAACTACACTTGACTTGCCTAGACTAATTTAACATAAACATTGACACACTCGCTACAGTGGTATACAAACAATAGCCCACCAAGACACAAGGCGACAAAGGGGCTATATATACACCAGACTAACAGGGAACTAGACGAGAGATACCTGAACACAATAAGGAACACATAATCAAACAAACCAATGAAAGCAAGGACAGGGGATCACATGACAAGTAGCATATAAGGAACAACGATCACGTGACAAGAAACAAAACAGGAAGTAAACAAGCTCATGAACAAACGTGAAACAAGAACAAAACAAGCATAATATAGTCATGAAACAAACAAAAGTGTATGCTATTGTTTCACGTTTGTTTGTTCATGTTTCATGTTTTCATATTCAATGTTTGTTTCTTGTTTTCTTTTTGTTCTCATGTTTGTTTCATGCTTTATGTTTTGAGTTCTTGTTCTTTGGTCTTGCCTTTGTTTACTTCCGGTTTTGTCCTTGTCATGTTATCCATGTTCCTTCTGTGTTCCTGTCATGTGATCCCCTTGTCCATGTGTCTTGTTTTAATTATTTGGTTTAGTTTGGTCATGTGTTGCTTATTGGTTTAATGTGTCTCTTGTTAGTTTATGTGGTCCTTATTAGTCTGGTTTGAATCTTGTATATATAGTCTTGTATAAATACAGTAGGCCCCTTTGTAGCCTTGTGTCTTTGTGAATTGTTATCATTGTACCACTGTGGTACCACATTCATGTTCTTGTTTATACTAGCCAAGTTAAGTCATGCTGTGTCTATGTCAAGTTAAAGTCAAGTCAAGTCTTGTCTGGTCATGAATTATCTCTTGGTAAATAAACTGCACCTTGGGTTTAATTATAACTCATAAACATGAAAACATGAACAAAACATCAACAGAGGCAGCATAGTGGCTTAGTGATTAGCACTGTTGCCTCAATCTGGGTTCTTAGGGGTCTTTTTTGTGTGGAATAAGAGGTTTAATAAGTATGTTAGATTAATTAGTGATTCTGTTATAGAAGATGGTAAGGAGTGGGTGGTGTGAATGAATGAAGTGAAGTCTGACATGTCCAGGGTGTCCCCCTCCTGTCTTTTCCCTTCAGAGACGCTGGGATAGACTGCAGATCTCTGTAACCCCAAATAAACAGAACATGAAATGAATGAATGAATGAACAAAACAAGATCAAACATAAAACAAGAACCTCACATTGTTATATTTCTAGTAATAAAGAATGCAGGTTGTATTTGTTCAGAACACCTGTCCTGGGTTTCCACTTATCGAAAATGAAATGAAATAATGGAAGCTGTTTCTTTTTTCTGATGGGGGAGAAAATGCAGGTTGCAACAAGCTTTAAATACATTGCACACCAAAAGACACTTAACACAAGCTCGGAAATCATCATTCACCTTTAACCGGAGACATAATCGTCATCTGGGAGCTGAATCACGGATAAACCATGATCAAAAATCAATCCACAAATTACAGTGTGTTTAAAAATACCTGGTTTGTCTAATGCCCATCAGATTAACAGGACTAATGAGAATTGTTTCATTCCTGCAAATGCCTCATTTGTTTTATGTGGATTTTTTAAAGCTGCTCTTCAAGCAAGAGCATGTGCTTACTCAATTACACGACTGACTAACCATCATTTTTTTATTATCCTTTATCACCACCACCATTTGTCCTGTTTAATATCCCCTCTATGTTCGATAAGGTTTAAAGTGTGTACTATAAGACTTCTGATAATTACAATTCGGCAGGTTGGGTTTTATTTTGAAGTAATTTTTTTATAGACTCGGACTCGACTGTTCGCATCGTAAAAATCTTGATACACTTGCGAGACAGAGGAAACTGGATTTTTAACACAACGCTAACCCTTTTAATTCCTTTTGTTCTTGGAGAATTCATGTTTACAATCATCCATCCATTGTCTATACCTGCTTATCCCTTATCCAGGTCATGGGGATCTGCTGGAGTCTATCCGAGCTGTCATTAGGTGAAAGGCAGGGGTCATCCTGGATCGGTCACCAGTCCATCGCAGGACCACATACAGACTAACAACCACACACACACTCACTCTTACTTCTATGGGCAATTTAGAATCACCAATCAACCTAACATACATGTTTTTGAACTGTGGGAGAAAACTGGAGAACCCGGAGTAAACCCACACAAACATTGGGAAAACATGCAAACTCCACACAGAAAAACCCCTGCAGGGGATACGGACCTGGATCCTTCTTGCTGTAAGTGCTACATGTTTACATCAAGTAGAACCTGACTAAAAAAAGACACCATAAAGAAAGTCTAGACTAAGAAGTTCATAATGAAACAATCCTTTAACACAGGGGTGTCCAGTCTCGGTCCTGGAGGGTCGGGGGCGAATGTGGCAAGGAAAAACTTTCTTAGATGGTACAAGAAAGAAAGCTTGAGAGGAACCAGACTCAAAAGTGAACCCATCCTCATTTGGCTGATTCAAAAAGTTTACTTTTTCTGGAAAGATAATGTTGAATTCAACTTGTTTTAAAATGAAACATCATCTAATCCTATTCCAGTCTTCAACTATTTTCACAATGTCAGACCTTTGGACTGATGGTCCGGACTCTGGACTCTTTAACAGCTTGGAACTGCTTAACAGTTTAAATAGTTGGTGCTGTTTGAAATCAATACGCAGCAGTGTTTGTCCTGTAGTTTTAAGTTGTACAGCGTTTATGCAAACTATCCCACCCACATTCTGTAAAGAGTCATGCTATTCTTCCTTTGATTGGATAATACTCTAACCCTAACCCTAACCCTGCCATTGTCAGTTTGATCAGTTTGTTCAGAACCCTGTGATTGCTCAGGTTCCATTCAGGGACATTCAGGGTCAAAGCAGATGGTCCTCTGCTCAAGATCCATGTCCAGATCTCAACGTTTCAGTGCTAAAATGAAGGCGAATGCTAAAGTGGCAACAAGAATGAGAGAAATCAAACACATGGTTGGAATTTGTCAGTCGTAAAATTTGTCTCCGCAGCGTCTGTCATGTATTGAGAGAGCGACATTTCTGCAATGCTGAAGCGTACAGAAATCAGAGCACCGTCTTACAATTTCTCATAACTCAAACATCTCCCAAGGCAGATAGTGTAATGACAGTCGTCTAAACTCTCTAATGTTTCCATTAGATTTTATTTGCTTAAATGTAAATGAATCACTTCCATATGTTAAGCTATAATTTATACATTAAGAATAAGGTGTACAGTCAGACACATAAGCATTTAATTAATAAGAAAAAATAGAGAGAAATATTAAGTAAATAAAACATAATGGCTATGTGAAGAAAATAAAATGCAAACGTCTTTATTTGTCACATGAACTTTACAGCACAGTAAAATTAGGTTTTTCGCATATCCCATCTTAGAATGTTAGGGTTAGAGCACAGGGTCAGCTATTATACAGCGCCCCTAGAGCAGGAAGAGTTAAAGGTCTTGCCCAGGGACCCAGCGTTGGCATTTGTGGTGCTTAAATCCAGGTCTTTCTTGTCTTGTCAACAACTTAGGTCCTTAACCATTTGAGCGACCATTGCCACCAACTTAATAAGCTAGATAAAAAAAACCTTCACTGTGGCAGGCGTCTCTTAATTTTTTGCATAAAAGTTGGACCTTAAACTTTTGATCATTTGGAAAATCCAAACTTTAGCAGATAACACCTATGAACATTTATTTTCGCATTTTTTAAAGGATGCCTTAAATGCAGCACATGTCTACCAGAAAACCTGTACTCCTAAAAGCAAAACTCTTTTTAACAACATTTATGAGCCCTTCAGTCAAAAGCTCATAGATTTGACCTCTGAGGTGGGAATAATCTTCTGTCCAATTTGGGTCTGTTTCCACTGAGAGTCCTGTTCTTTACTGACAGAACTGAAGCAGGTCTTCAGTTCTTCTGTGGTTCATCTGCCTTAATGTTCAACATCTCGTCCATTTTTGAAGATATTTTTAAATTATTGAGCTGTTGTGACGTCTTGTGAGGATGTGAACATGGGTGCAGTACGTCCCGCATTTTTGTTGAATTTCATTTATCTACCCATAATCACATTATGAATATCAATCAAATTTTTTTATTAGGCGGGAAGCATGCATTACTGTGGGAAGTAGGGGGGCTGAAGGTGCTGCACAGCCCCTGACTTTGAGTCCAAGAACAAATAGGGGCTGGTGGCTGGGGTGGTTGCGATAATGCGAACAATAAAATGTTTCTAACATACATTTTACCTTTTCGGTAAATATAATATATTAATAAAATTATGATACTATTTTATTTGAGCAATTTGACTATTTAGTAAAGTCAATTAAAAAAACAATAGTGTAAACTTCATGTCATGATGTACGCATGTGCACTAGAGGACGGAAAAAATGCATTTCAAATTTTTCCAGAAATCCCAAACAAAATAAAAGGAATTGAGTCTTAAGATAGTTTAACAAATCAGAGAAGGAAGCAAACCTGGACACTAGTGGGCAGCCAATCAGCAGCTGCTGCAACAGCGCCCCCAAAGTGATCACAGCATGTTATTGTAGGAAGTAGGGGTACTGAGGGGGCTGCAGCAACCCTGGCTTTTAATTTTTTCACACAACCCCAACCCTACCCCACCCCCTGGCGTGCTTATTTGTTCCCGCAGCTATGGAAGTAGATACTAACTCAAGTGTAGTACTGTGAGGAAGCAGAATGAGTCGAATCCATGTTGCAGAATACTGGTTTATTGAGGTGAACAGGGCAGTTCAAATGAGTAGTCATAAACAGGCAGAGTTCGGCACACGGAAGTCAATAATAATCGAACAAAACAATACTCCGCCATGAGCTAAACCATATGCTAGCTTAAATAGTTAGCCAAACAGGAAGTCACACCGGAAATGAAGAGGAGTCGGCTAGTATTCCAGTGATGGCAACCTCTTGTGGTTGAAGGGTGGAGTCGTGACAACTATGTACTTCTGTAGTAGCAACGAATATAGCAAATTAAGATTCTCTTAAGCATTCGCCGGATTATGTTTCCCAGTATGTACTGTATAATGGTGGTAAAGTTAATATATGATTAAAGCTACAGTCAACAGTTTAAAATACAATGACACGCAGACTGTGGGTTCATATGGCAAACATATTGAGCGTGAATCATCCCATCATGCGACATGGATGTACTGTTCTGCAATTGTTTGTTCTTTTTCTTTCTTAGGAGTCATCAGCATGGAAAGTGTGCACTTTTATTCGTTCGACCCTAACAGTCATTGTTTTTTCAAAAAAACATCTCTCACCTACCAATAAAAAATGTGCTTCACCCACACACCATTTGGTCTCCGTTAACAAGATGCACAAAGAGCTGAGTGTTAGTTCTTTATTAAAGAAAGCTATACACCAGCCTGTATTTATTATGTTTTTAATAACACTCGATCCTGATCACAGCGTACAAATACGCAGCCGTTGCTATTTGTAATTTTTGTTTTAAGAAAAACAAACTGAATTTCAATTCAATTTGCAAGCCATAATCTGTTCTCATTGAGTCATTAATAGCTGACTGACTTTAGTCTGGGATTGCTTTAGCATCTCAGGTGACATTGACCTCTTTCCTAACAGTAATTTACGCAGAGTGGTGTTAAGCCGGGACACTAGAGTTAATGCCTGCTGTTTTGTCTGATTATATAATGAGAGCTTAAGATCGGAAAGCAAAAAGAGAGGATTGCAGCTAAAGGTATAATTTACACACCCACAAAAAAAACAACCAGAAAGTCGTTAGTAAGACCAATAAGACAAAACCCTATAAGAAACATTACCATGGCATTCATATCTGTTTTTAAAACATCCAGATTTAGTATCACTTCTCCTATAAAAACCTCCAGACATCTGTGCAGGTTTTCCACCAGATTGTGTAACTGTGTGGATTTGTGTTTATTTACTTACAATAGTATTCGTTAGATCAGCCACTAATTTTGAGCTGAGGAGGTCTGGGGTTCAGTTTGTGTTTCAGTTCATATTTTACTATATGTTCCTATATGTTCCTATATGTTACTATGTTGCTGTATGATACTATGTTTCTATATGTCCCGTGTTTCTATATGTTTCTATGTGTTACTATATGTTCGTACATATTCCTATGGTTCTATATGTTACTTTATGTTCCTATGTTCTTATATGTTCCTATGTGTACCTATATTTTCCCATTTCCCTATATGTTATTATGTGTTCCTATATGTCCCTATGTTCCTATAGGTTCCTATGTTCCTATATGTTCCCATGTTCCTATATATACCCATTTTCCGATATGCTCCTATATGCTCCTATTTCTCTATATGTTCCAATATGTTACTATATGTCCCTATGTTCCTATATATTCCTATAGTTTCCTATATGTTCATATATGTCCCTATGTTTTTATATGTTTCCATGTTTCTATATATTCCTATGTTCCTATATGTTCCTATATGTCCCATGTTCCTATATGTTTCTATGTCCTATGCCTTTTTCGTCCAGAGGCCTTGCACTTGTAATTTCCTCAATTTATTTACATTTGTATTTATTGTTGTATTTATCTTGTATTTCTATTTTCCTTTCATTTACATTCAGCAGACATTCACAGAGAGAGACATGGATTTATCATATTTAAACAACGAAGCAGTTGTTTAAATGAGATAAGGTCTTTTGTTTAGGGGTCCAGCAAAGGCAGGTTGTGTTTTCTGGCAATTGAACTCAAGATGAACTGAATCCTAATTTATCCTACAGAATTTAATCAGGACAAAAGATAAAAAACCAACAAACTCATCATCCAGACATGCTTCTCTATCAATAATGTTATCCTCGATAAATTAATATTTTGTGAGCTATGTGCTTCCTTTAAATAGTTTAAATCGGTGTCAGGGGTCGTTGACGGAGAGTCACAAGGTCTGTAATGACATAGAAAATGATATCATTGACTCTTAGTGATGAAGAAAACTTGACAGGATATAACGACAGGATTGTGCAAGTAGATGAACAAATGAACTAATAAATAAATAAACCTCACAGGTGAACCAGGTGTTACTGGACAACTGGAAACAAGCTCTTAATTGTAGGAAGTGGTAGCTCAGTTATTAAGATGTTGGACTTAAAGATTGTGGGTTCAATTCCCAGGACCATCAAGCTGCCACTGCTGGGCCCTTGAGCAAGGCCCTTAACCCTCAAGTGGTAAAAATGAGATAAATATAAGTCGCTCTGGATAAGAGCATTTGGCAAATGCAAAAAAAATGCAAATGTAAATTTGCCAATGAGTGTTGAGTGTTGATTTTTTTTAATTTCATAAGCATTTAAGCAGATAAAGAACAAAAAATGTATCTCAGTTTCTGTTAGCACATTATAATTCCTGCCAAAGATAACAAAGCAAAACACTGGTTATGTTCTGTATATAATTATCATTGAGTCCATGAGGCACCCTGGAGAGTTTCATTCCAACTCCAGTCCTAAAACACCTCGCTGTAATCATCCAGCTGTTCGTGCTGATCTTAATCGAAGTAGATCAGTCGTTACTTAACTACGCAGACGCGACACAGACCCGGGTGAATACAGAGCTAACACGCTGTTTTGCAAAACATTTATACAGTAGAAACAAACTTTACTGACAGCAGCTGATAAATAAGCCTGAGAAACTTCCACTGCAATGAGTTCCAGCAAACAGACGGCCCTTTTAAATCTGGTGTTAAATAAAGATCCGGGCCTCGGATCGCTGACCCAATTTTAACTGCAGAAGGAGAGACTTCTGCTGGAGGTGGCAGACATTTTCACATGCATACGCTTCCTGTTTTTTTTTTGCCGTGTAAGCACTGCAGCTATAATTAAAACGTGTGCTAACTCCACAGTTAAACATATTTCTTATATGGAAATCTTTTTTAGATGTGGGCAGATATTTTAAATAAGATAAAACATCCTATGTGGTAACTAAAATAAGCTTGAAGGATTTCACATTTATTATTTGTTTTTATTATTATTAGTCTTATTGAGATGCTGAGCATGTTGCGTCTGAACAGCTTGCTCTGCAACCAGATTCTAGATTTTTTGACTAAAAGACGTCAGTCAGTCCAGATTGGTGGCAGCATCTTCAGCACCACCACCACACTAAGCACTGACATCCCGCAGGGCTGTGTGTTTAGCCCATTGTTCTTTTACCAGATAACGCAATACCTCTGAAACATGCATTCTATCTATGTATCTATCTATCTGTCTGTCTGTCTGTCTATATATCTATCATCTGTCTGTCTGCCTGTTTCTCTGTCTGTCTATCAAATTCTTTAGTAAATAAACGCTAGGTGTGTGGCAGGGAAACACCACGGCGCAGTCCATCACACATTCTCACACTTTTCCATACGTTCACACACTCACACACGTCCTCACACTCTCATTCACACATGTAAAGCTCCACACAGGCACAAACCTGGTCTCAGACTCAGGAGTAAAATTGAGACCTTGGAGCTATGATACAGTAACACTACCCACTGCAACAACATCATATACTTCCTTAATTATTCATTTATTCATTTATTTATTCATCTTCAGTGAGTGTGTTATTTTGCTCAGAGCTGCAGTGGATCTGGAGTCTATTGTCTGTCTTGATGTGTAACAGTAGCTCAGTGTTAGACTGCTGATCAAAGGATAGTGAGTTCCATTCCAAAGTACTAACCACTAAGCCACCATGCTGACCTACACTAAACTAGTTTTCTCCCATTTGGGGTAATAAGCTACTCTTGTTTTAATTCAGATAATTGAGAATTGTTTTTGATTGTTTAAATTATTTCTATGTTTTCTGTTTTTTTACCTGATCAAAGCTTTTATTTAACAATAACAGGACACTTTAGTTCTTAATTTATTTTTATTTGGGTTTTTTTTATTTTTAGACTGATATTTATATAAATGTGGAGATAAACATTTGTTTTATTTGCAAGGTAGTTGTAAGGTTTATGTTTCATGTTTCTTGTTTCATGTTTTATGTTTGATCTTGTTTCATGTTTTTTTTATGTCTATGTTTCATGTTTGTTTCATGTTTATGTTTTATGTTTGTTTCTTGCTTCATGTTTGTTTCTTGTTTCATGTTTTGTTTGATCTTGTTTCATTTTTATGTTTAATCTTGTTTTATGTTCTATTTGTTTTCTTCATGTTTATGTTTCATGTTTGTTTCTTGTTTGTTTCATGTTTTTGTCTTTTTTCATATTTTGTGTTCTTTATGTTCATGTTTTATGTTTGTTTCATGTTCTATGTTTACATTTTATGTTCATGTTTCTTGTTTCATGTTTGTATTTCATTCATGTTTTGAGTTCATGTTCATTGTTTATGTTTTTTGTTTACTTCATGTTTTGTCCTTGTCATGTGATCTTTGTTTCCTATTTGTTCCTGGAGGAAAGTGGTAGGTCAGTGGTTAAGTTGTTAGACTGATACCTGGAAGATCTGGGTTTAATTCCCAGCAAATGTTCTTGTCACATGATCGCCTTGTCCATGTGTCTTGTTCCTATTGGTCAGTCTGGTGTATTTCTTGTGTTTCCCTTCTGTTGTCCTTATTGTGGATTTCGGTTTGTCCCTGTACCTCTATCGTAAGTCAGTCAAGCTAAGTTTATAATAGTCATGTTAATGCTTGTGGTTTTTGTTTAGTATTTATGTATAATGTTCACTTTGTAAATAAACTGCACCTTTGGGTTCTAAACTCTACTCGCCACAGTGGAGGTCATTACAGTAGTAAAATGACAGTATAGATGTAACAACTACTCCACTGAGGCGAGATGTATGGAAGACAAGTGCAGTTTATTTACAGTGACAAAACCCTAGACAAATAACAAACATGAACTAAACAAAACTTTAAAAGAACTAGACGCAAACATGAACTGGACTAAACCTAACTTGACTGACCAGGAACAGGAACATTTAGCAAAAACCAGACACATGAACAGGATCTCTCCACAGTGGTACACCAACAAACACACACGCAAAAGACAGGGCGAACACAAGGGCTATAAATACACAAGGAACTTATTAACAAAACAAGACACACCTGAACTAACCAACAACACATGACTAAACAAACAAATTAAAACAAGACAGTAGGACAAAGGAAATCACATGACAGAAAGACAAGAGGACAAAACAGGAAGTAAACAAAACAGACTGCCTAGGCTAGCTTAGCTAGCTAGTACAGTTTAGCCTAGACATAAAACAATAAACAAAAGACATGAAACAAGAAAAAACATAGAACAAGAATATGAAAACTTTAAAAAAGACAAGTATAAATAAAAATGTTTGTTCACTTCAGTGCTGTTGTTTGTATTACAAAAAACGAAGTAAAAATTTGGTTCTGCATATCGGTTATAGAAACGTGCTGATAATTAGCATCGGTATCAGTCGTAGAAAAATTTATTTATAATAAATTAATTAATAAATGTATAAATGATTATTATTGAGTCATTTTTACTTTAATCAGTTAAGACGGTCTGTAGATTTAGAGTTGTGTATATATTGTCGCTTTTTTCTTTACTGTATGTTTCAATTATATGTTGCTAGAGTGTCACAGGAGTGAGATCCTTGCGGCTGAGTGACAGCGTGTGGACTGAGGCTTGCCCTGAGCCGCTCTTATACATCATGCTATAATATACAGCTCGGGATGTGAACTGACAACCTTAATTGGTTCCTCTTCCATTTATTCTCAAGACAGAATAAATAAATGACAAAATAAAGCTCCACCTAAACCGCCTCCTATTGGTCACTGAAAGCTGCCACTGAAAAAAAGTCTGTTTGAGCAAGAATCGTGGTGAACTTTATAACTTTTTGAACATTTTTCTGTCTTGTTAGTGTGTGCAGAGGTGTAGCAATGAGGCAGGTATGGCAGGCAGTTGTCTAAGGCAAAAGAGAAAACCAGACGGGCGGAAGTGATGGAGAAAAGATTGACTTGAGGAAAATATGACAAAAAGGTTAGCATTTTTAATTCCAGCTTATTTTCCTTTAATTATTTGCAAGATTTTATTAATAGTGTTACTGGGAAACAGGTTAGCGCAGGTTGCACTTAGCGGTAGCATGAATTATTTAGTGTTTAGCAGGTGATAATTTGTTACTGTAAATATGAAGATTGTTTTGTATCATCAAGATTTTACAGAATTGAACAGTATTGTATCTTCTGCCATCGAATAATATCTTATTTTAGGATCAGAAATTTGTTTTAAAAAATAATCTAATATCAAAGTAATCATTAATTAATTTTATTCATTCATTCATCTTATATACCCACTTATTCCCTAATTCGGGGTCACAGGGATCTGCCGGAGTCTATCCCAGCCGTCTCTGAAAGGGCACAAGGCAGAAGGGGGACGCCCTGGACAGGACGCCATTCCATTACAGGGTCACACACACACCTTCACTTCTTTGGACAATTTAGAATCACAAATTAATCTAACATGTGGGGGACTGTGGGAGGTAAAAGAGAACCCAGAGTAAACCCACACAAACACAGGGAGAACATGCAAACTCCACACAGA
Organism: Bagarius yarrelli; assembly: GCA_005784505.1. Taxonomy (NCBI): domain Eukaryota; kingdom Metazoa; phylum Chordata; class Actinopteri; order Siluriformes; family Sisoridae; genus Bagarius; species Bagarius yarrelli. The sequence goes on from VCAZ01000153.1 coordinate 172,036, forward strand.
AAGACCTCTGCTCAGGGGTCGAACCCAGGACTTTCTTGCCGCGAGACACAACTACTAACTCCTAAGCCACCGTGCTACCCATGGTAATCAATATATATCAACAAAATAATCTTATAGAAGGGCTTCATCTTTTATATTTTGGGGGCCCCCCAATTTATCCTGGTTTACATCTGAGTGTGTGCTATCTCTTATCAAATCACTTCTGTGGAAATAACTAGCAAGAGGTGTGTTAATGACTGATTCATTTATTGTGAATTTTAACCCTTTTGTGGAAAAACCTGTTATTGGCTGGAAGATAAGCCAATTACGATGCTGTTTCTAACCCGAAACCTAGGTTTATAAAAATAATAGTAAATCAGTTTCTCTTGATGAAGCTATCTACCATTAATATTAGAATTATTATTATTAATTTATTCATTCATTCATCTTCTATACCCGCTTATTCCCTAATTCGGGGTCACAGGGATCCGCTGGAGTCTATCCCAGCCCTCTCTGAAAGGGAGAAAGACAGGACGGGGACACCCTGGACAGGTCACCAGTCCATCACAGGCACACACACACTCACACTCACTCCTATGGACAATTTAGAATCACCAATCAACCTAACATACATGTTTTTGGACTGTGGGAGGAAACCGGAGAACCCTAAGTAAAACCCATGCAAGAACCCACAGGGAGAACATGCAAACTCCACACCGAATGACCCCTGCAGGGGAATCCATCCCAGGACTTTCTTGCTGTAAGCAAAACTAAGATCATGTTTTGTTAATTTGATGGATTAAAAGTAAAATTACATTTGAAAAATCTAGCATTTGCAATTAGCACTTTCCAGGAATAAATCTGGTTCAGGTGATTGTAGCGAGTCGGTGGTACTGCGCAATAAACCTTGAGTTTGTCAGCTTGGCCTCCTGTGTTAGGATTGATTTCATGGCTAAAGCTGAAAATCACCAAGGAAAATAACCACCGGAGAAGCGAATGAATTGCAGCACAGAGTTTTAATAAGAGCATAAAAATGTTGTAGTGTGTGTAAAGTCTGAAGTGTGTGTCATTCATAATAAACATCACGCAATTAACTTTTCAAACACAGTGTAAAACAAACAAGTGATCCAGCTGCTGTATCGCCCGCTTACTGATGGTAAATCGAGCTCAGAAATCTTTCCTTGTCTTGTTAGATCTGTTCCACACGTACACACACGCACACATAAACACACACACACACACACACACGCACACAAATTTACTCTTTGCTTATACAAAATACACATTTAACATTCCTCCTTATCTCTTTCTTTCTTTTTTCCTCCCTCCCTCCCTTCCTTCCTTCTGTCCTTTCTTTCATTCTGTCTTTTTCTCTTCCTATTTTTGTTATTCTTCCTTCTTTTCTTCCTTCCTTCCCTACTTTTTTCTGTCATTTCTTTTATCCTTTTCATCCTTTATTTTATCCTTTTTCTCTTCCTATTTTTTATTCTTCCTTTCTTCCTTTCTGTCTGTCCTTCCTTCCATCCTTCCTTCCTTCCTCCCTTTCCTTCTTTCTTTTTTTATTTTTCTTTTCTTCCATTACTTCCTCCTTTTTCTTTTCCTATCTTTTTTATTCTTCCTACCTTCTTTCCTTCCTTTCTTCCATCCATCCATGCTTCCATCCTCTCTTTCTTTCTTTCTTTTCTTTTCCTTTATTCTTTTATCCTTCTTTTATTCTTCTTTCTTTCCTTTGTCCTTTCCTTCCTTCCTTCCTTCCTAATTAATCAGGAAATACAATTTAAAAAACTACTTACTAAGTTATAAAACTTTATAAATTCCATCTTGGTGGATTTGGGATTATACCTCATGACCATTAGATTAAAGGTCCAACACCTCAACCACTGAACTGCATGACCACTTGCTACTAATTCTGCATAATAAATAATAATAATAAAAAATAATCACAATTAAACTAAAAAATAGCAAATAAATGGCATTTTAAAGCTAATAAATGCTTGGTTCTATAATATAACCTGGATCAAGTGTCATAAAACTGACATAACAGCATCGTAAACAAGTCAAGGCTGATGTCAATTGCTGTCATGACAGTCTATGTGCAGCTTTATAGCCCGCGTCATTATAGCTGTCAGAATAGTTTGTGTCTTGACAGACTTTCTTGTATTATTTTTTATCTCTGGGTTCTACTTACCAAAAACTGTTGTATGTCATGATTTATGATGTGGTTGTCATGGCAACTAGTGATGTCTAGCAGGATGATGTGCACAGTATATCACACAAGATCAGGATAGGTTTTTTTTTTTTGCACACACATGGAAATTGTTCGGTACCATGAATTTCTAGGAACAATGATAGGATTAAAAAGCAAACGAAGTTTCTTTTACACATCATGAAAATCTGATTGGGGAAGAATGTCATATCTTACACCACTATAGAGTTAATATTAATGATGAAATGGATAAATGGGTGAGTAGTAATTAATAAAGGTAAGTAAATGTTTTATATTTATTTATTTAGATTGTGTAACTGTAAGGTTTGGGTTTTTTTTCACGTTCTTCATTTACTTCCTGTCATGTGATCATTGTTTCCCAAGTGTTTTGGTCATGTCATTTCAAAGTCAAGTCAAAACCAAAGTCAAGTCAAGTCAAGTCAAAGTCATGTCAAAGCCGAAACCGAAACCAAAGTCAAGGCAAGTCTAAATCAAAGTCAAAGTGAACTCAGGTGTGTTTATGGCAAATTAGTTTGATTTGTGGTTGCAATTTTTATAACATTTGGTTTACCTCATACTCATACTCAGCACGGATCTTAGACAGCATCGGCAGAAATCTGGAGTCTATCTGCAATTACTCAGGACACAAGGTAAGAGAACTACAGAGGTGTGGGGAAGTGGTAGCGCAGTGGTTAAATTGTTGGACTACTAACTTGAAGACCCAGGTTTGATTCCCAGCCCCGCTGGGCCCCTGAGCAAGGCCCTTAACCCTCAGTTGTATAACAAGAAATATTGTAAGTCGCTCTGGATAAGGGCGTCTGCCACATGCTGCAAATGTAAATGTAAGGTAGAGGCACCCTAGGTGGGGTGCCAACCAATCACAGGACAAGTCAAAGGTACTACTCAAGTGTCTAAGCATGATTTTTAATTTTGGTACTTGTGATACATCCAGGCAATGTGTGTGTCTGTGTGTGTGTTTTACTATTTTACTGTAACAGATGGCAGGTCCAAACTAATGCACTAATTACAGCTTTAGGGCTTAAACAGGTGCTGTGCAATTACTTACTGATGAACAGAGATAAAATGTTTTAACAAGGTTCCTTTCTTTCTGATCAAGTTCCCACCTCCACTGATGAGCCGTTAACAGTTTGGGAGAAAGAATCTGTGCTTCAGAAGGTTGACAGGTTAGCAGGAAGTTTCTTTATCCTGCTGTAATCTCACCAGTCATTTATATTCTAAGCTTCAAAAAAGTGTGTTAGAGCTTTCGAGAAAAGAGAACAAAAATCGTCTATTAAGGCCGATTAGTTAATAGCTATGATAAGATGATATGTATAGAACTACATACAGACACACACTGCAGAAACTGATTTCACTTTCTTCTATTTCAATTGGAGATCATGGATTTTGTACAGAGGGACATTGTGCTACTGGGACAGGGTTTTTAGTAAAGGAACATTGTAATGGTATAACAAACTGAGACATTGTAGACAGTGTATATATATATAATATATATATATATATATATATATATATATATATATATATATATATATATAAATTACACATATGTTTCCAATTTATTTTATATATTATAGTACTTATAGTACAATGTATGGCTTTGACCACCAATCCCAACAAAATAACTGCTGTAAATCTATTTTGGTAGAAGACGCCTCTACCAGGAAGTAGCTCTAAATATACACAGTCAGCTTTTACTGTGTGTAGCATTTACAATATTCCCAAAGGTAAGGTTTGTTTGCATTTGTATAAATTATAGTTGTTTAAGCTTCCAGTCTGTTTCTGCCAGTCCAAGCTTTTTGTTCTTTAATGAAGCACATGTATTATATATGTATGCACATCCTCCCTGCCGCCAGTATATCATGTGTAGAAGCTGTTAGACTGCAGACGGTGTTTCTTCCAAACATTTGTCCCATCAGCAAAAGTTCAATTAAGCTGCTATAAATGTTGAAACTGCTGGCTGGACTAACAGGCTCCATCTATTTTTTTCTATCCTTATGTTCCTACTGGAGACCCTCCTTACCAGGATTTTCTGTCTAAAGTAATAGATGATAAAATATCTGTACATGACATGAGGCAGTAAATTAGCGGGTTAGCTACATTGGTGTGCAAATAATTTGGGATACGTGAGACAGAAACAAGGAAACACAATCACAATTAGAAATAAAAATAATTAGGTATAACCTGAAAAGTATATCAAAACATATTACAGATGGACACATTTAGGGAACAAACCAATTGTAGGATGGGGCGGAGTCATTTAATTTGAGTTTTCGGGGTTTGATGCATTATTTTATTTATTAAGTATTATTTTAAAAAATGTTAAATTTGAATTATAAACTACATTTATTTTTTCTTAAAATATGTTCTGGTAAAAAAAAAAACAAAAAACAGATTTAACTTATTTAACGCCAACATTTTATTCTTTAACATTACATTTAAAGTCATGGAATTTATTATGGTAAAAATGTGTATTATGGTAAAAATGTATACAAAACATAAGCAGTATGTCACCAAGTGCACTCATTCCTTTGTAGTGCTGGGCAGTATGGCAAAAATGTAATCTCGATATATTTTTTTCATATTGAATGATAACGATATATATTCCGATGAATACATTGTAAATGCCACCAGCATTTGCACAAACATGCAATGCAATTTCCTGCTGTTCTACACAAAAAAACTGCTGTACACCGTGTATGACGTTCACTTACTCCTGCAGATTTACTCCATCAAAACACCAAAAACTATTGCAACATTTATCACTATTATTTTAATAACATCTTCTTATTGAATTTTACATTTTTTATCCTGAATCTTTAAAGGATTCTTAAAAGAGTGTTTCTATTCTTTTTTTAACTTTTACAAAGGTTGCCAGAAACTGGAAACAATAACTATAAATCTGGCAACCCTGATTTATTTCTCCAACCCTGATTTACTGCTTCACCACAAAGAAGCTCCTTCTACCCACTGCAACACGCTGTATAAACCTTAAATGAATTAAACACTTTGAATTAAAAATATCAATAATACCGATGTAACGTAAGCACATTTCCTCCAGATGTATGCCGTCAGGATTCTTTTTACATCCTGTCCCGTATCTCAAATCCAAATCCTGCTCAGGACATGAAAATAAGGCGTGAGTGTAAAATTCCTACGCCTTTAATATAGCTTTATAAGGCATATCAGACCAGACAGTTGAGAAAGCCCATGAAATATAAATTACTTTGTAAATAATAGAAGAAGCCAGTGAAAATCCACGGTCCATGATTCTATATCATTATGCTTTTTAGTTCTGACTCTGGTATGGCCTCCAAGAACATATTAGAGGTCAGAAACATTTTAAGAGGTTCATAAAGGAGAGACAAAAATACATACATACATACATACATAATATGTGTAGAGCTAAATTTAAATAAAAATGATTTTTTTCCCGACATATTAATGCCAGCCTCAAACTCATCTGATTGGTTGGATTCTACCAAATTTCCAGGTGTTGTCATGTGACATACTGTCCTTATAGGGGAAAGAAACCATCGCGTTTACAACTGTGACAATGAGTTATAGTGACAAATAAGTTATATCTTATCTTTTCTTAAAATTCTCATGGAAGTTTAAATGTTTTATACTTATTTATTTGCACTACTTTATTAATGAAAAGATCCATTTGCACACCAGACTGTTTTTTTTTTTTTTTTTTAGTAGAACTTTACCTGTTCACACCCCCAAACATGACTCTACATTGTGATTGGTTGACTAAGTCAATTCAATTCATTTATATTTGTATAGCGCTTTTAACAGTGGACATTGTGTTAAAACACAGATAATACAGTGGACTGAAAGATTGATCTTTCTACTGACAAACGCTTATTTATTAATCTATACATTTACACATTTATCATTTGCACAATTTTTACTATTCATACTTCTGGTAGATCCTAAACAGCATACATACCTGTACATACCTGCACTTTGTAATGACAATAAAGTTCTATCTATCTATCTATCTATCTATCTATCTATCTATCTATCTATCTATCTATCTATCTATCTATCTATCTATCTGTCCGTCCGTCTGTCTATCTATCTATCTATCTATCTTTGATGTTGATGCTAACGTGTCAGTCAGGTGTTTTCTTGACCAATATCTGCTGCTATAAAATCCAGACCTGTTGTTAAACCAAAATCGTGCTATGCAAGAGGTTTAAGTTAGCTAGCTTTAAATATTTATTTATTTTTTAATTTTTTATTTTTTTGTAATAAACAGTCTACGTATTCAGCAGCTCGTGTCCTTTTCCACTTGATGTAACCAGGATTTCTCGCTCATCTGATGTGACAGCTGCTTAACGCGTACTTTAACATAATGAGGTTTTATACGTTTAATCTGCTGTGTTTCCTCATCCATGACCTGAAGTCGTAGCCTGCGTCACACAGAGCGCATAAAAGATCATACGTTTAATGAAAACCTGCAAGTCGTCGTAACGAATGAGTGGCTGCTAATGATTTAAAGTAAGGTTTCATTTAGTACTATTATTTTCTAGATCAACATTAACAGATGTTATACTTTATTTTACAAAGTCATAATTAATGTTAAATAAAGTCACAAGTGGTAACACCTATATTAATTATCGTTTGTTTAAAGGTAATTAGCTAAAACCTTTGTGTAATTTAGCAAAAAAAATTGAATAACAGCATGTCTACACATGAATAATTATTAATATCCCATATATACATGCACTTTTCCTCTGCATTGCTCTACACAGGGAGCTCACTTATCAGTGTGAGTGTAATTTTTCTCATTAGTGATGATGTTGAACTAATTTGTGCTGCACATTTTAGTTATTTGGGATATTTTGCGTTCTTTTGCTTTTTTAAGACAAAGACCAGATATAAATACACAATCCTTTATTATAATGTCATTGACAGTGTCAAAACCAAGAAATTTCCTTCTGTTTTGTTGTTGTTTTTGACACAAAGGTCTTCAAGAATTTGTGATATTTTTTTCTATCTATCTATCTATCTATCTATCTATCTATCTATCTATCTATCTATCTATCTATCAAACCATCCATCCATCCATACATCCATCCATCCCTGGGGTATGTCCCTCAAGTGCTCAAGGTGATGACAAGTCCCATAAAATTGCAAGCTGGTGGTAAACGTTCCTTTAAACTTTCTTTTAAAACCTCGATGCCAAAGAGGCTGAGAGTGCGCTTGACTAGAGACCTGGGCCCTCATGGTTTCCATGCAAGATCTGTCTGCATACATTCGTGAGGTTCTGTAGTCTAGACCCTGTACCCATTGTCCTTCTGCCCTAGTAGCGATCCGCTTAGACTAACAGTGACTTAGCACTATGGTGGTGTTGGTATCACTTTTCCATAATGTTCTGATAAGCCGTTGTGGGGAACATCCCAGGGTTCCTAGCATAATTATGGTCCCCAGAGGGAACAAAACGCTGTGTCTCATAGCCATATCATCTGCATGCCTGCCTATGTGCCTACAGTAGCATTGCTGGATGCGTCCATTCGTGCATTCAGGAAGCTGACATCACCTGCCAGTGACGTGTCACTCTCTGATTGGACTGATTAAATACGTGCCTGAGACTGTGATCATTTCATATTCCAATAGCGTTTTGAGTCACTGAGACTTTTCTTTCTTTATTTGCTTTAAGTAAAGAAAAAGAAAGTTAAATAAGAGCCTAAAATGAAATGAAATGAGAGATTATGTTACACATATTATAATAACTTTTCAAACATATATACGTCCCTGTCCTCCTCTCACACTCTTGCACCCACACTGTATGTATTATTTTAACTTGCCACATCCTATAATTGTTCTTCACCGGTTTAATTTTAGAACCCCAGCAGCAGCAGGAATGTGCACATGCCCGCCTTTTTATTCCGAGTCACATTTTACAATTAGTTCCCTGTAGACTTTTGCTCAAGGCTTTCGGTGTTGTTTATTTGCGTCACATTGCAGCTCTTGGTGTTCTTCTTTGAGAGTGTAAATTGACCTTACACTTACGGGAGATGAAAATAGACTCGAATTCTTACCCACGTCCGACCCGCAGCACTCGACGTGCAGGATCCCAGTTTGTCTGCAATTTAAAACACGACAATAGCCAAAGAATTTAGATGACTTTTGGGATCAACTTCACCCGAGAGGTGCACGAGAAACGACACATACATACAGAGGTCCACAAGACACAAAGACACTAAATGGTTAATATATTGAAACACACACACCTACACACAGTATGGGCTTTGTTTATAGTGGGAATTTATTGTCATTTATTGGTTCCTGAAGCTGATTTTCACACATGGGTCCAAAAACATAGCCAGGTACTGATTAGTAACTAACTCAAATTATCTAGACGATTTAGTTTATCTCATCTCTGTGTGCTTCAGCTCATGTTCATGCCTTTTTATACTGTAAATACACAGGTCACAAAATGGAGTTTGTTAGGGGGGTTTGACCCACACTACAAACTGGAAATAGAGGATATATACATTGTTATGTTTTGTAGGAGTTTAAGTACCTGGGGGGTCGACAGTCCAGAGCAATGGAGAGTGTGTAAAAGAGGTAAAGAAGTGAGTACAGGCAGGTTGGAATGGGTGGAGAAACGTATCAGGAGTGATGTGTGACAGGAGAATATCAGCTAGAATCAAGGAGAAGGTGTACAAGACGGACCAGCTATGATGTATGGTTTAGAGACTGTGGCACTGAGGAAGAGACAGGTGGCAGAGGTGGAAGTAGCAGAGCTGTTGCGGTTTTTTTTTTTTTGGGAGTGACGAGGTTGGACAGAATTAGGAATGAGTTCATCAGGGGGACGGTATATATATATATATATATATATATATATATATATATATATATATATATATATATATATATATATATATACTGCAAATAAAGGGAACACTAAAATAACACATCCTAGACCTGAATGAATGAAATATTCTTATTAAATACTTTGTTCTTTACATAGTTGAATGTGCTGCTAACAAAATCACACAAAAATTATCAATGAAAATCAAATTTATTAACCCATGGAGGTCTGGATTTGGAGTCACACTCAACATTGAAGTGGAAGAACACACTACAGGGCTGATCCAACTTTGATGTGTAATGTCCTTAAAACAAGTCAAAATGAGGCTCAGTAGTGTGTGTGGCTCCACGTGCCTGTATGACCTCCCTACAATGCCTGGGCATGCTCCTGATGAGGTGGCGGATGGTCTCCTGATGGATCTCCTCCCAGACCTGGACTAAAGCATTCGCCAACTCCTGGACAGTCTGTGGTGCAACGTGGCGTTGGTGGATGGAGCGAGACATGATGTCCCAGATGTGCTCAATTGGATTCAGGTCTGGGGAACGGGCGGGCCAGTCCACAGCATCAATGCCTTCGTCTTGCAGGAACTGCTGACACACTCCAGCCCACAGGAGGTCTAGCATTGTTTTGCATTAGGAGGAACCCAGGGGCAACCGCACCGGCATATGGTCTCACAAGGGGTCTGAGGATCTCATCTCGGTACCTAATGGCAGTCAGGCTACCTCTGGCGAGCACATGGAGAGCTGTGCGGCCCTCCAAAGAAATGCCACCCCACACAGTTACTGACCCACTGCCAAACCGGTCATGCTGGAGGATGTTGCAGGCAGCAGAACGTTCTCCGCGGCGTCTCCAGACTCTGTCACGTCTGTCACATGTGCTCAGTGTGAACCTGCTTTCATCTGTCTCATCTGTATCAGTAAGAGCACAGGGCAACAGTGGCGAATTTGCAAATCTTGGTGTTCTCTGGCAAATGCCAAACGTCCTGCACGGTGTTGGGCTGTAAGGCCTGCTGGAGGTCATTTTGCAGGGCTCTGGCAGTGCTCCTCCTGTTCCTCCTTGCACAAAGGCGGAGGTAGCGGTCCTGCTGCTGGGTTGTTGCCCTCCTATGGCCTTCTCCACGTCTCCTGATGTACTGGCCTGTCTCCTGGTAGCGCCTCCATGCTCTGGACACTACGCTGACAGACACAGCAAACCTTCTTGCCACAGCTCGCATTGATGTGCCATCCTGGATGAGCTGCACTTACCTGAGCCACTTGTGTGGGTTGTAGACTCCGTCTCATGCTACCACTAGAGTAAAAGCACCGCCAGCATTCGAAAGTGACCAAAACATCAGCGAGAAAGCAGAGGAACTGAGAAGTGGTCTGTGGTCACCACCTGCAGAACCACTCCTTTATTGGGGGTGTCTTGCTAATTGCCTATAATTTCCACCTGTTGTCTGTTCCATTTGCCCAACAGCATGTGAAACTGATTGTCAATCAGTGTTGCTTCCTAAGTGGGCAGTTTGATTTCACAGAAGTGTGATTGACATTGTGTTGCATTGTGTTACATTGTGTTGTTTAAGTGTTCCCTTTATTTTTTTGAGCAGTGTATATATATATATATATATATATATATATATATATATATATATATATATATATATATATATATATATATATATATATATATATTATATTCTGGCAACCCATAAAGTTGCCACTACTGGGCCCCTGAACAAGGCCCTTGAGCCCTAATTGCTCAGTTTTATATATATATATATATATATATATAATATATATATATATATATATATATATATATATATATATATATATATATATATATATAAGTTCTTGAGCCGAGGCCTGATAGTTTTAACTTAGAGATGCTGGGAATCAAACCCAGATCTTCCAGTCTTCCAATAACCGGTCCAGCGCCCTAACCACTATGCTTCTCCTTCCCTGTTTATTTACCCACAGGTATTTTTGCAAGTGTAAAAATAACCTATATTCTGGCCTGATTTTTTCCATCTTGGATGTCTTCTTTCTTTTTTCCGAAGGTAATTCCAAAACCTTCAGTTAACCAGTGAAATGTCTAGTAACGGGATAGTATTTAGCCTTTATCCATAATTGACTGCAAGATTCAGCCCATTTGCTTGTCATGTCTCTTGTGTCAAGCTGGAGTCTCTTGAGCATTACACCTTCTACATATTGATCTTTCTATCTCTTTTTCATCCCTGCTGTGGCTTTTCTTGCGTTTATTTCTAAAAGTCAACAAAATATCAATTACAACTCTTACTAACGTTTACATTTACACTCTAACTCTGCTTGATGTACAGGTGTGTTGAGGCCAGATGGAGCTGAACTCTGCAGGACCAAGCCTGGTGACATCTTATGTAGTCTGTGCCAGTTCTATTACAGACTGACCACCATTCCCTAGAAGAAGGGAAACTTATGGGGAAAGTAATAGCACAGTGATTAAGGTGTAGGACTGTTAACTGGAAGATCAGGGCTCAGTTTCCGGCACCCCCAAATTACCACTGCTGGGCCCCAAATGCTCAGTTGTAAATGTTAAATGTAAATGTCTTCTTGATCTTTAGATCTTCAGATCTTCAGAACTCAGAAGAAGAGATAAATGTAAGTCACTCTTGATAAGGAAAATATGCCAAATACCGTAAATGTAAATTTTATGTGGGAAAAAAATCTGTGGGAACCTCTGTTTTAGGAAGTTTAAGAGTCGCCCTCTTTTCCCTTCGTCTTTGTCTTGGATCTGGTTTAAAAAGAGTGTAAAAGTCTTTATTTGTAACATCTATGTTGCTACACAAAGAAATTATTTACATCGCATCTCCCAGCTAAGAAAGTTGGGGTCAGAGCAAAGGGGCAGCCATCATTCAGCACCTCTGGAGCAAAAAGATTCAAGGGCCTTGCTCAGGGGCCCAACAGTGGCACCTTGGCTTGAAACACAGTCTTCTGATTAACAACCCAAAGCCTTAACCATTTGTATAAATAAACGCTAAACATCCCTAAAGACCAAGTTCATGTCTTTCTTTTTTCCTTTATATTTTCAGACCTTTTTTTTTTCAAGTATCTCATTTCTGCACCTGTCCTTTTCTTTCTGCATCAATTTCCTTTCTGCTGTTTTTTTTCTTAACCTAACAAGCGTCTATGCATTCAGATTTTTTCCTTTATTTACTTGTTTTTTGATCGATTGTCTGTTTTTTTTGTATATGTCAGTCGGACTCTTTGTTTTTATCTCATTTAAATCACACTTTAGCATTCCTGAGCTAATGTATGTCCTATTGGTCAGTTCAGGTTGGTATGCTGTATTTTACACTGAATGTTTTTTCTAATTTTTGTTAAAAAATCTCTTCTGATATATTTTTACTTTGTCTCATTATTCTTTTTCTAAAGTCTTATTTATATTTTTTCATCTTGTTTTTTACCTTACATTTTTTATTGCATAAACTTTTGCCTAAAAAAATACCAATTTTATTAACATTTTACTGATTTATATTTATATGACATTATATTTTCTTTCAATTTTCTTTAACATTTTTAAAATTGTTTTTATAAATTACATTTTTGATACATATTTTACCTTTTATAGTATATTTCCAGATCTATTTTTTTCGCCCTTATATTTTAGCATTTTTTTTTCTTTATATTTTAGCATTTAGCATAGCATTCTATAGATATTTTATTCAGTATTTTCTAAACATAGTTTTTATTTTAATGATGTACATTTTCAGGCATATTTTGTATCATTTGGATGTCAGCTATATTTCCATCTTGTTGATTTCCGGGTCTATTTTCAGCCCGTACAACTGAAAGGCATATTTCAGATAGCTACTATACTGCCTTCCTGCCATTTCCACTTTTCTCGCCTCATGCAGCAAAACGTAAACATATTAATAATCCAGAATCCGCAGTGTTTTGGGTGAGCATCAAGGGATAATAACATTATCAAGATGATGTTTTTACACAGGAATGTTTTATCCTTTGCCCGGTGCATTAGCTCTCCATTACTGGTCATCAGTAGTGTCTCTCATGTCTTTGTCTTCTCTGTGGGGGAAAAAAAATTGTATTAATCAGAATAAAAGCACTACCGCGGACATGGATATTGGTTTAGGATTAAAATGAAGGCCCATGCTAACAAACCATCCACCAAACATATACCACTATATAAACGAAATAACATTTTAGACATACACTTTCATTTAATTATAAGTCAAACTACTTCTGCTAGAAATCACAGAATCCGGTATATCTGTCTTTCTTATATTCGTCTTTCAGAGAAGAAAGCGTTTACATTTATAAGTTCCATCCCAGAACCCGGTTGCGGTAATGAACATTTCTGTAAATGGTTTTACACTGGTATTCCAGATGATGAGAGGCTCATCAATCACAGCCAACACATAGAAAAAGACTAAATCCTAGAAACAGGTACTTGACACTACGGCTGGTTCTGAATTGGGTTCCCGGTTTGGCAGTCTATACAATCTTGGTCACATTCCGTTGTCATGGCAACTACTTGCGCATTGATGACATGCTGGACGAGTGAAGACCATTAACATGAAAGAAAACATAAAAACATTTTAAAGCTTGTGGCCAATCTAGGAATCATTCAGAAAATTTTACATCAAAAGAACCTCTGTTTATTTTTTATACCATGATTCTGGTTAGATTCCTTTATTCATCTGCTAGTCATTTGGTATGAAGGTTACCGGACGGACTAGATGTTAGCATTTGCTGTACATGATATTGGAGTTGGCGACTAAAAGGGGGATGTGTAAGTGATTTGTGTAATGAGATACAGCTTAAATTCAATTCATTCATAAGCTCAAAATGGCCTCTTGTGACTACATTATATAGCCAAATGTTTGTGGAAACCCAAATAACTTTTTTTCTCAAGTAGCGAAGTGGTAGAGCAGTCGTTAATGTGTTGGCTTGCCAATAAGGGTTTGATTCCCAGAACCACCAATTTACCACTGTTAGGCCCCTGAGAAAACCCAATTGTTCAATTGTATAAAAGAAATAAATGTAAGTCGCTCTGGATAACAACATCCGCCAAATGCTGTAAATGTAAAATTTGAAGGAAACTAGGTTCCAATACGACAATGCCCTTGTGCACAAAACCTTTGGGATAAACTAGAACACCGACTGCACCCCAGACCTCCTCACCTCAACATTAGTGGCCACTCTCACTAATACTAGTGTACCTGACACGCAACACAATCCAGTAAAAAAACTCTTGTGGAGGTTATTATAGGAATAAAAAATAGAGAAGAAATAAATCGAAAATAGGATTTTAAAAAAAAACACATGCATGTAATAGGGTAGTGGTATCGCAGTGGTTAAGGTGTTGGACTGCAAATTTAAAGATTAGGGTTTGATTCCCAGCACCACCAATTTGCCACTGCTGGGCCAGCTGAGCAAGGTCCCCAATCCCTAATTGCTTAGTTATATAGATAAAGAGATAAAAATATAAGGAGATAAATGTAAGTTGCTCTGGATAAGGATGCCTCCCAAATTCTGTAAATGTAATGAGATGGTGCTCCAATACTTTTGACCAGAGTGTGTAGTTTGTAGAAACCTTTATCTTTCAATAGTCCACAATGACACTAGAGGACAATTTGATTAATCTTATTTTTTCCACCTGGATTCACCCATCAATGCGATTAGCACTAATCCTCCATCTAATTTCTGTCACATTGTTTCCTATTTTATCCCCAACAAGTAATAACGTGGCTGACAGAATATCTGATGCGTAATTGTGATGAACTGCAGTCATGCTTACACGGGTTTGCATCGTTGGAGCTCAAGGAAGGTGTTCAGCTGAAAGATTTTTTTTTAATTTAATGGCAAGTGAGAAAATTTCAGTAATTACATGTTTAAATTTACAGTGTTTGGCAGATGCCCTTATCCAACTTAACAATTCGGGTTAAGAGCCCAACTTTGGTAAATTAGTGGTGCTGGGAATTGAACCCCAATATTCCAATTAGCAGTCTAACACCTGATGTAACAAACCTGCGCTACCATTTCCCCGGATTTGCATATTTATTTTTCTTGGTGTTTTTCCCACCCCTCTCAACCTGAATGAAATTTCAATGGTTTGGGCATAAACATTTTTATACAAAAAAATTCCTACATGTAAATAACTTATTCCAGTCAAGAAGCACTCATGCATAGTAATTTCTTAGGAAATGGCCGCTGTGTTGAACGTAAGTTTTGTTTCTATTTCAGGGGGTGCTTTCCTAAGTGCGTTATCTTATCTTAACTACAGATAGGAAGGTAGAATTACAGAAACTTCCTAACTTGACATCCTAAAGCAGCCTTAAAACTGTCTAAACTTTAAAACAACCTCACAACTGTC
The DNA here is from genome assembly GCA_005784505.1 of Bagarius yarrelli. Classification (NCBI taxonomy): domain Eukaryota; kingdom Metazoa; phylum Chordata; class Actinopteri; order Siluriformes; family Sisoridae; genus Bagarius; species Bagarius yarrelli. Next base: position 187,419 of record VCAZ01000153.1, read on the forward strand.
CTAACCTTACGATTATTTAAAAGATAACGAACGCCCCACCCCCCAGAAAAACTCCTTTCAACTGCGCTGTGCAAAATGGCATTATGCTTATAATTACTGGAAAATGAAGAACGAAGATGTTTAATGGCAGACAGACTCTTGAAGGACCCTGAATAATGCCTTATTAATTTTTTTGTGAAGTGATGTAGCTTCTATTGCAAACATTTCAGTCTGGTTTGTCTAAAAATCTAAATCTCATAAAACATTTTAGCACTCAGGCACTCACATGCTTAAGAGCAACACAATGCCCATAACTAGCAAGATTAATTGATGCAGCTCGAGCCGTTACGACATGATTCCGACTGTATGCGTTGGCACACGGTAACCGCAGTTCCGGACAGATAACGTCTCATGTAAACACTTAATCAGAATATTTTAATCTGAATAATCTCAGTCGGCATGACAAAAAATGTGTACAATGTTTGTTTTTTTCTCTCTCGGATAATCTTTCACTTACATTTTAGCAGAAAACAAATGTAACAGTAAATTTGTATTAAGAAGCACCCGGGTTTGTCAAAGAGCAGAAATGGGTGGAATCTTTTCATTTACTCAGAAGATTTAAAACATTTTCAAAAGAAAAAATGTTTTATTTAACTTTTTTTTTATAAATCTATCGCTTCTAGTAGGCTAGAAAAAGAAAAAAGAATAAATTCTTAGGGGAAAAAACACCACAGGAGTTTGTTAGAGCTTAAAATTGAACTTGTATAGATTGTAGTTTATTTCAATCTGAGATATTAGCTATGTTTTAATTTTATATCCAGGTTTTTATTTGACCCTAAGAAACAACCTGAGTAAAACATTTCATCTTCTATTTTGGCGAAGTGTATTTTTTTTGTCCCTCCGCTTTATCAGAGCGTCCTTGCAAATGATTTCCATAACATTTGATTTATTTTCCAGATAATAGATAAATGTTGTGTTGTTTGAGTTTTCAGCTCCTCAAACCCGGCTGAACATTTTCTATCCAATTAAACAACGTCCTCTTGATTAATCAGTAAATGCATATTCCACGTTCGCCGTTAACGTCTCCAACATACGTTTTCTCAGACCAAAGACGACGTCCTGCACATAATTCATTAACTTTCATTTCATTTACAGAGATTTCTCTGTCTTGAGTGAGGCGCAGGCTTTTAAAAAATTAGGAAACACTTATTCCTAACAGACCGACATGAAAATCTGGACAAGAAAACCATGGCAGACTTTCATTTTTGAGAATATTTTCACTTTGCGTTATTTTTTACAATTACTTCTGTGTTTAGGCGAATTTACGCAAAATAATAGTTTCATTTTGTTCATATTTTATATTAGGAAAGATACAAGTACAAATCGATTGAAAGTAGTAATACAGATCTGATTCTCTGGGAACATTACAGTGGATTAGAGAAGCCTTTAAAGAAAAAAAATCCAAAGTCACTTTTGCTTTATTTCCATCACATTTATCGCATCAGAAATGAGTGATGGAAAAAGAAAATATTGATAAAAAGCCAATTTCAAGACTGTGAAGATGGTAGTAGATTTCAAGAAATACCCAGCCCCCTTTACCATAGTCAACCTCCACGACACACAGGTGTCTCTTTTTAAGTCCTTTCATTTTCTGGCCACCACCAGCACCCACAAGCTTAAATGGGAGGTGAACATCAGCTACCTCACCAAAAAGGCTCCGCGGAGGCTGTATTTTTTGCGGCAGATGAAGAAGTTTCACCTCCCTGTGAAGATATTGGTGAACTTCATTGAATCCATCCTTACCTCCTCTTTTACAGTCTGGTTTGTTGAAGCCACAGCCAGGGACAAGGCCAAAGTGCAGCGTGTCATTCTCTCTGTGGAGAAGGTAATCGGCTGCAGTCATCTATCTCTCCAGAAACCGTACACCTGCAGAACCCAACGATGTGCAGTGAGGATCACAGCCGAACCCCTCCTATACTTCCCATTATTGGTTAGCTCTGTTGCCTTACAACAAGAAGGTCCTTTTCGTGTGGAGTTTGCATGTTCTTCCCATGCTTGCGTGGGTTTACTCCGGTTTCTTTCCACAGTCAATTGTGATTCTAATTTGCCCATAGGTTGTGAGTGTGATAGACCTAAAATGATGAATACATTTTGAGGTAGAGAATATTAAAGTGTGACTAATGTGCGTTTCCATTGCTGGATCTTTTATAACATCGTGGCTGCTACCAGAAATAGAAAGGCTGCGTTGTTGATTGGAAGACCAGGAAAACCTCGGCTCAAGTCCCACCAGTGCCAGTCAGCCGCTGTTGGTTCCTTGAGGAAGACCCTTAACCCTTCCAACTTCAGGGGTGCTGTATCATAGCTGACCCTTTGTCTGACACCCAACTTTCTAAGATGGCAGAAGTGGTGGCTCATGGTTAAGGTGTTAAATTACCAATCAAAGATTGTGGGTTAATGAGATAAATGTAAGTCGCTCCGGATAAGGGCGTCCGCCAAATGTTGCAAATGTAAATGTGCGTCCGGACAGAGAGGAGACAATTGTTACTTGCACAATGGTAAATCATTAAAGTCCTGTCTTAATTATGCTGGCTTTGTTAGTTACTCTGAATAAATTCGGACATAGCAAACATTAAACCTATCATGAAAGTCCCCCTGAGGTAAGTTCAAAAATATAAAACAGAAGTATGCCAAATAGAATTTTTGTCTCAATCCTAAAATTGTGTTTCAATTCCCAGCACAACCAAGCTGGCACTGTTGGGCCCCTGAGCAAGGCCCTTAACCTTCAATTGCTCAGTTGTATGAAATAAATAAATTTAAGTTGCTCTGGATACGACCAGATGTCATATATATATATATATATATATATATACACAACGCATCATAGTGGTAGCACTGTTATTAAGGTGTTTGACTGCTAATTGATCAAGGTTTGATTCCTAGCACCACCAAGATGCCACTACTAGGCCCCTTTACCCCTCTAATAATCAGTTGTATAAAAGAGATAAATGTAAGTCTCTCAGGGGTTATAGGGGGTAAATCTATATTGACTTATGATATTTCGACTTCAGATGGGTTTTGAGGAAGGGAACCCTTTCGTTAGTCAAGGATTTGTTTATAAATATATATTACTATATATTTATAAGATGTTTATACATGTAATAAAATATATCAGTTCTTACAGAGGACACACTCACTGCAGTCATTTACTCACACAGGTTTTGCGAATTTGAATGACGCTACTGGAACCAGTTTATAATGTAACCAGATCTGGGCAGAGCATAAACGTAGAATGTTGTTAGAAGGCCCATTCATCAAAAGAATGCAGCACATTTTCGACCCTGCTAAACTAGATTACAAGACGAACGTTACAAGACAAAACCTGAGATAAATATTGTAATGCCAAAGTCTCACCAATGACTAAAACTTCTCCAACAGCTTCAGTTGTTTACCTTGGAGGCCATGTTGGCTAACCATCCAAATACAAGCACAGTGAATAACCACTTCAGTGAAAAGATTTGTGTTGAGTTTTTCAATGATCATATCTATTCAGGAGGATTAGAATAGAGGATTAGCGGATTCTTCTGATCCTATTCCAGCTTTGCTTTACTGTTATAACCTGCAGCACTCAAAAGGTCATCCGCATGAATGGCTGGATCTGGGGATTTAAAAGAACTTCTATGACTGGGGATTTTATTTTTCATGGCCTTGCAAAATTGTTTTGTTTTTTTGTTTTTTTTAAAGAATGCATGTTTATTTCGGATATAAAACTAGACTTTTTTACAACATGCATTTCACCCATGTGACACCGCATCACAGATGTAGAGTACATTTTAGGGGCAACGTTTGCAGACAACTGACCAGCATACATACTAATTAGCTGTTTTTTAACTGTTGCTACCAGATCTGAAGCAGATGGTTGCCTTTATATTTTGCAACATTACATTATTCCATCACTGGAAATAAGAGTCCCTGTGCACAAAACATGCTGTCTTCTGGTTTAAATGAAAGAACTCTCATGTCCTGTACAGAGTCTTGATTCTGACTTAACTCTTAACACTGAGCACTTTTGGGATGAACTAAAACCTTGACTGAACCCCAAACCTCCTCACCTTAGCATTAGTGTCTGTTTTCACTAATACTATTGTAACTGAATGATCGAATTTCCATAAATATAAAGCCTTTCCATAAATATAGAGCATTACATTACATTTTTCCTTCCTCATTTTGTCACTTTTTTTCCATTTTCTCACCAATGGAGTTTTGGTTTTTTGCCGCTGTCGCCGCTGGCTCGCTAAGATGGGGACTCTTAATTGACAGATATTAGTTAAACTAAACTGAGTGGTTTTTTTTTTCACTGCATTGTCTTTGATTTGATTCTGTAAATCTGCTTTGCCACAATGTCTATATTTTTTTTAGGTTGTTGTAAACTGCATACCACTACAATTTATGTCTTTGCAACTCACAAAACAAGAACGAGTCCCAACAATGCTGAGGCTGTACTACCAGCAACATTAATCCCCCAGCACATAGTGGAAGGTGGGTTCTAAAAGTGCCAGTCTGCCAACCAGAAAGTTAGTTCATTCTCCTTTTTTCACTTTTTAGCACAGAATGAAACCTGGATCACCCAAACTAAGCCAGTTTTATCAGTTGTTTTACCCAGTTCAAAAGGAACAGGAACAGGAGTATCACAGTCTTGCTTTTGTACTGCTACATTGTCCATATTTAGTTTTTTATTGTCTACCTTTCTTCCATAGTAACTTTATTAAGCACCACTCTTTTATTCACTTGCATCTTTCCTATACTTTTTGTCAATAGCTTCTTATACTCCGCCCCAACTCGCTGCAACCTACACTCCATCTGTGCTTACTTCAGGATTCAAACAACCCCAGCAAATTCTGACATTTTTCTTTTCTATTGCTTTAATCAGCTAGCAAAACTTCTCTCTATTTAACTTTTATTTTACTGGTTCTTCATTCTTCAGTGGTGGATCAAAAGGCTGTGTTGCTGATTGGAAGACCAGGAAAACCTAGGCTCAAGCCCTACCAGTGCCAGTCAGCCACAGTTGGCTTCTTGAGGAAGACCCTTAACCTTTCCAGCTTCAGGGGTGCTTCATGACCACTTACCATTGGCATCCAACTAGGGTCGGTATTTGGTCCTTTTCTATTTTTTCTCAAAGCCTGCTCTATAACAGAAGTCATATTCTCACCTGGTCTTTTTTTAACCCTGCTTATGCTAACACTCATGAGATTCATGTTTCAGTTGATCTCAGAATGCTTGGCAGACATGTTGTCATTAACAGAGTGCAACCTGCAGTAGACTCTTGAGAATGCATCCCTAAGTCAAGGTTTTGTAACCTCTGGATATTTGTTGCTTTGCAACCTTTGTCCTTAGGTAACCTGACTTGAAATAAGTGGTTTTTCTTTACCGCCATGCCGTGCAAGAGGCGTGTCAAAAAAATTTAAGATGACATGAGATGACAAGTGACCTAACCAAACACTTGACTAGCGCCCAATGAAATATGAATGGAGAATGCATCTGCTGCATAGATTGTTTTTTAATTCTCCCAGGTTTGCCCATACTGCATATTATTGCATTGCGCATTTAATTCCCAGCATAACCAAGGTGCCACTGCTGCGCCCCTTAGCAAGGCTTAGTTGTATAAATCAAGTCATTTGGATAAGGGCATGCCGTAAATGTAAATGTAACAATAAAGACATTTGTCATATTCTTTCAGGAAACCTGTACACTTCATAGTAGAAAAAAATTGTTTCCTGGGGCCATTTATCTTACCCTATTAATCCACTTTTGTTCACATTTTTTCTTAGATAACTCCTGAACAATTCCTTAAAGCCCTACTGCAGTATTCTACCAGTACGGCTGCATGATACCGCTGATATTTTCAGGATTGGTGTAGAGAGCCCATTTTTAGGACAAACTTTCAAATGTTTAGTTCCCATCGATTTGATCAAACTTACACTCATTAACACTCATCAACTTTCCTAAAGTGTTTTTGCCTAAATACTAATTATTCCATAATAATAACACATCCCACCGGTCCTCAGCTCTTACACTGGCTGCAAGTTACATTTAGGATTGATTTTAAGGTACTGCTACTCGTTTTTTACTCAGTGGCCTATGGGACTTAAATACATTTCAGATATGCTCACTGAATATAAACCAGATTTGTCAGATCATTAGGATCAAGTCAGTTAAAAATACCAAGGGTTCAGTCTAAACAAGGGGAATCTGATTTAATCTAAACAGCCTGCAGTTAAAATCAGCTACCAAAAGAGATCAGATGTTTAAAGTTCTGCATTTACTGAATGAGCGCTGAGCTATGTTCGAACTCACTATTGCCATTTCATATTCTTAACTGTTTTTATTGATTTTAAATCTTTGTTTTTATTTTAATTTCTATTTTTTTATGTTTATTTTCAAGGCACTCATCACTCCTCGCATACCACCACATTCCCTCAGATCCACAAGCATCTCTCGACTAATCCCACTATGCCCTAGGACACAAGGAAGGTCTGCCTCAAGACTTTTTTCTGTTCTGGCACCAAGATGGTGGAATTAACTTCCCTTCCCATCCATCCCATATTTTTAACACAAAAAATGATCTATGCAGCTTCAGTTTTTATGTTTTTTGTGGTTGTGGTTGATTTTGTGATCTAATGTACCAGTATTGAATGTCTCTGTACAAAAGTGTCTGCAAAATACTGTAAATGTAAACTTTGTTTTTTGTTGTTGTTTTTTGTGGGGGCAGCTTAGTGGTTAGCACTGAAAGAAGGTCTGAAAGAAGAATAGTTTGCATGTTCTCCCTGTGCTTTATTCCGGGTTCTCTGGTTTCCTCCTACAGTCCAAAAACATGTATGTTAGATTGATTGGTGATTCTAAATTGTCTATAGAGGTAATTATAAGTGTGTGTGTGGCCCTGTGATGGATTAAGCAGGTATAGAACATTGAATAAATAAATAAATGTATGTTTTTGTGGATTTTATTTGCTAAAATAAGCTGTTTTCATCACGTATTTATCATCATCTTGTAAATCAACCAAATTAATCTGAACAGTCATATATATATCAACTAAATTAAGGTTTAGTTTAGATAGTGAGCCAGGAGGATACAGTGCACACGTTCACATAACACACATTTATTATTATCTCACACAAGTCAATTACTATGAGTCAAATTAATCCTTTCACTTCCCCTCAGATCTCATCTTTCTCCAAGTCATGATGACATTTTATTAGTCGCTAGCTTGAAGATTTCTCTTACTGTCACTCATTCGATTAATACGGAGGAAATAAGGAGATGTGACAGGCAGAAGTGTGATTCTCAATAGTACATGACACATTGTCAGGTCAAGCAAGTGAGCCGGGTGGCTATTAGATGATCTGCTGGCTGACCTCATCATCACACCCCAGGGAATTCACACACGGCTGGTATTGTGTTCTATAGCAGAAGAGTCCTATCAGTAGAGGGGACATTACAGACTGATGGGGAAAATAGCGTGGTGTTTATTGCTTCTATTGAACAAATAGCAAAAAATTCTTTTAATACAATTAATCAATTCATTCATAAATCAATCGATATTCTAATTACATATTTTAAATCTAATCAATTAGACGCCCAGTGAACGAGGCACGATTCTGGCTTGGGTCCTCCCTGGTCCCACCTCTAAACAGGTTAAAATAAATGTTTTACCACAGAAGAACCAAGAAAGTATTGTTCTTAATATGAGCTGTTTTTTGTTGTTTTTTCAATTAACTTTTTTAAAAATGGTAATTTTAGCATTTAGCACTTATTTAGAGTGAGGTACAAAAAAAATTCTTCTCTATTGAAGAATAAATCAATACTGGTCAACCACATTAACTATTGTAACATAATTACAAAAAGAAAAAAGAAAAAGCAAGTAGGTCTTAGGTCTTTTTTTCTTCTGTTAGCATCCAGGTAGATCAGAAAGTTTACCCACAATGCACTCACTGTCCCGGGGTAGACCCAGCTGCAAACTAAAGTTTTTAAAAAAGCAGCAAGTGACTTGGATGTTTTGAAATTACTGAAAGTTTTATTCCACCACCTTGGTGCCAGAACAGAGAACAGTCTTGAAGCAGACCTATCTTGTATCCCGAGTGATGGTGGGACCCAGTTGAGCTGTGCTGGTGGTTCTGCTCTATTTTTGGTTTTGTAAACAAGTATCATTAATTATAATCCTGGGAGAACTATGGGGAGTTGAGAATAAGTCATGCATCTGCATTCTGGACCATCTGCAAAGGAGGAGACAGAACTTTATGTTTGAATGGTCATAGGGTTGATTATCCACATTGTTGGAAAGTCAATCTATCGTTCTGTCTTCTCAAAAATAGTAAAATTAGCATCATATCAGCTAACCGAATAAGCGATTAGCCCAAAATAACGAGTGCCATAAGCTCTAATTGTCACAGACACGCCAGGCTTTTCCTTATTTCACCGCTCATTCTGCCCCGAATTTTAATCATACACACCTGCATCACAGTTCCCTGATTACACACTGACCCTATATAAACCATTTACCTTTACTCACTTCCTGTCTGGTTTTAACAAGAAAGGAGGACTTTCTCATATACCTCCGTGATCTCCTAGAGCTTCCAGAGCTTCCAAAACTCAAATCTTCGTTAAGACGACCAGACTCCCCCAGCTCCCGGTGTTTAAAAGAGACTTTCCAAGAGACTCTGGTGTTCTGGGTAATCCTGTGTTTCTCCCCCAGTTCTCTATTTGTTTCAAGGAGACTTTACGTTCGCTAAAACTTCCTAGTTTCTATCAGTTTGGAATAAAAGTTATTTGTTTGATTCTAACCCTGTGTTCCGAGTCTACTTCCTGTTACACTAATTGGATCAATAATAACGACGGTTAAAATAATAGTTAATATTAATAATAACACCACAATCTTATAATAGTGGGCGTTAAATGCTGACAGATAATATAGGATGAATTTCCATGACAAACTATATAAATAACATAGTTTAATGTGTGAAATATTACAACAGGGAGTCAGCTTTTATTATTACACTTTAATTATTAGATTATGCAATTGTGTACCAACAGTTTTTTTTTTCTTGCCCTAATATTATATATAAATATATATAGAATATATTTTTCTTCTCTTTCTTTTGGCTTTTTCCTTTTAGGGGTCGCCACTTAACCCTATTCTCTACATCCTCTTCACTTACACTCACTAACCTCATGTCCTTGTTTTATTGCATCCATATACCGCTTCTCACGTGTCTTCCTTCTCTCCTCCTTTGACCAACAGTAGCCCAATTTCCGCCAGCACCCTGTAGGTCAACGGCGCCAGTGGATGGCCGTTGTTCACAAGGGCCTCGACCGATCCGGTATAAAATTTTGACGGAAGATTCGCATATTTAGATTTGGCAAAGTGCTTTTGGATGCTCTTCCTGACAAAACCCTCTCTATAAGGGCATCAATGTGTATTCATTTTAAGTATTTTCCTTGCTTAGACAACATTCTATGGTAGTGTGTATCTAATATTAGGTTTTGCATTGAATATTCATTTTAATGTGACCAAATTTTGCGATACAGCCTCATTTTCTAAATTGAAGAGACACTATAAGTGTTATTAATGTGACACAGCCAAAAGAAACCCACCCGCTGGGATTATATTGCAGAACAACAAAACAAAACTATTTCAATAAAGAAACTTTAGTAGCAGCTTGACTTTGGCCACCTCTGAATAAGCTTCCAGCTATGGCAGTAATTGATTTCATTTCTATTTTCTCTGCTGGGGCAAATTTAGCTTGTTTCACCTCCTGCAACCTTTAAGAGAAATCTAATTTGTTTGCAGAATTTGCAATTATTAGTCGGCTATGAAAATTGATCATGATTTTTTTTTTTCTAAAATAGCACAGCTAAAACCAACACTTGTTCACCCCCTATAATAGTAACTAATATCAAACTAAGGCCCTGTAGTAGCCACATGTATCAATGTCCCGCACTGGGCTTTTAAAACACATTATATTTACATTCACTGCATTTAGCATACGTTCTTATCTAGAACGACTTACATTTACCTATTTTATCCAACTAAGCAATTGGGGGTTAAGAACCTTGCTCAGGGATCCAGCGGTAGTAACTTGGTGGTACTGGGAATCGGACCCTGATTTCCCAATTAGCAGTCCAACACCTTAACAACTGTGCTACCAATTTCCCACTGATATGGTAATATTACCTGATAATATATTATAATGTATTTATAATGTATTAGCCGACTAGCCATATATATATATATATATATATATATATATATATATATATATATATATATATATATATATATATATATATATATACACATATATATAGATAGATAGATATAGATATAGTTACTAGTATTTTACTTTTATTAGCATCACTGTATTACATTTAGGTGTGATTCACGGAGTGAAATTGGTAGTGCAGTAGGAAAGACTGCTGATCAGAAGATCATGGGTTAAATTCCCAGCACTACCAAGCTGCCACTGCTGGGACCATCAGCATGACCCTTAACCTCTTAAATGCTCAGTTGGCTATATGAGATTAATGTAAGTCACTCTGGATATGGAGGTCTGCTAAATGTCAGAAATGGAAGTGGGTTTTTTTTCAACCAATTGATTAAGCTTCTTAATCGTAATTAAGGACCAACTGGAACACTTTTTATTAAAATAATTAAACAAAAGCAATACTAACATTTATTAACATAATTAACAGGAATCAGAAAGGTACTGCTCTTTAATGCTTGATTTATTACTGCTACATCAGTAAGCACTTACCCATTAATTCATAATGTTTTTTTTTAAAAAGAGCAGCGATTAAGGTATATTACGATCTGTGGGAAAGACATCAGTAAAAAGGACGGGAAGTGTTCTTCTGGTGAATAAGAATATCAGAATGTCTGATTTAATTATGTTAGAAATGGCTGATGGTTACACAACAATCAATCAACAACAATAGTGTTCGCAGTGGTTCACAACATATTTTGGACGAACGCCCCACTGACCGCTACCCCCTTCCTCATGACCAGCCCACATCCCATGCACTAAACTATAGGTTTCTGTTGTAAAGGTGAAATAGTACAACCTGGAAAATGCTAACAGTAGCCTGAAAGCACTGAAATTGTACGTCCCTGACTGCAAGTTACCGTCCAAAGATACACCTCCTGAACGCGCAAACGCGCACAAGCTACGCAACCAGAGGTCACGTTACTACATCAAGTGTCATTCACCAGTGAGAAAATGTTATAGTAAGAGTAAGTGTTGGGCTGATAGGGTTTAAATGTCCCCGCTTGCCCCCCCCCCCAAATTTTTAACACCCCCTGATGTTGTCTAAATGCCCATTGGGGGTGCTACCTCTCTCTTTATTCTATTTATATTCTTTTTTTTTTTTTATTTAATAGTTTGTAATTTTGTAATAAGACTCAATTTTATGTTTTTTGTTATTTATTACCTATCAAAGCTTTTACTTATGAAAGACGTTTTGTGTTTTTTTATATTAATATAGAAATAAAGTGGTTTATTTTTATTCACAATGATATAAAATTACAGAATTACTGTAAAAATCCAGTTTTGTTGTAATTATTTGGTCAAAAACTAAAATAAATCAAAATAAATAAATAGTTAAGTAAAAGTTTCTTATATGAGTCACTGGGGGCGCCATTAAGGGGGGAAAGTAAGGACGATTTTTACATCCAGAAAGAAGCCCACACACTTTGGGGGACCCCTAAAGATCTGTTTTATGTTAGTAGTAACAGTGTGGAATGGGTGTGGAAGGGGGCCAACCTCATATTCTTTTATAGGGCGCAAAAATTGCTATTGGCCCCCTGTCGGTCACACAAACATGCAAATAACCATTAATGATTCTAAAATGTCCATAACAATCAGTGAAGAAAGTTAGAATTGGACATGATTAGTAGAATTAGTATTTTAGTACTATTGCAAATTCTTACAGCCAAGCATACTTTCAAGCAGACTTTTCTTAAGCAGACTATTCTCAAGTAGGTTATTCCCAGGGTTTTTCTCTACTTTATCTCAGACAAACCTACACTTTTTACTGTTACTGCATTCTGTGTAAAGCTCCTTTGATACACTGTCTATTGTTAAAAGCGCCAAACGAATAAAATGAAATTGAATTTGAGTACAATTTCAGACTGTGGTTTTTGAGCCTAAAAAAAGTTATCTACGTTAAACTATTTACGTTATTTTTGGCCGTAACAATTCCGCCCTCAGATGTTAGGGGATGCCAACTCCAGAATACTAGGCCCCGCTGTTTACCTTGCTGGTGATTTTGTCTTTGGGTAGCTACATAATCTAGCACATAGACTGTATCTTTGCGAAGTATTGTTTGCTCTAGGGACTTACTAAGCTTTAATTTATGTATTCATGTTCATGGTTTTGGTTTTGTTCTGTTTTTGGTTTACGCTCTTTTTGTCTATCGTTTTGGATTTGTCCGCCTGGATTATTCTTGGATTATCGTGTACCAAAATTGCCTGCTCTCTGACTTCTTTTTCGAACTGTGGTTCTTTTCTAAATAGTCATTTAGCGCATTATGGATCTGTTATGGTCATCCTTACAATGGCATTTGGTAGACGCCCTTATCCATAGCGACTTACGAAAGTGTTTTGATTCCTTAAATAACAAAACTAAGTGCAAGCTCAAAAGTGTTTGAAAAAATAAGCAACAAAAGATGACATTTTATATATATATATGTCAAGTACTAGTTTAGGTATTTGAGAAAGAGGTAGGTCTTTACTCTCCTAAGACGCAGGGTACTAAAGGTGTAACTCAAGACTATTCTCTGTCCTGGCACCAACATAGTGAAATAAACTTCCAATAAATCCTTAAAAGATGGTGAAAAACATTTATGGCATTTGGTGGACCCCTTTCAACTTTCGTGGAAGACACGATTAAGGCTAATATCGCCCTGTTATCATCTTTGCATTGAAATTGTATGTAATCTACTCATGCAAATAATATAATTGCAAAATAATTAGATATGTGTCCCTTGATTGAGACCAGAAAAAAGAATAATTCATTCATCCAAAGCTCTACACTTAAAGTTAGAGCATTTTAGGTCCTTTACATATAAAAGACACTGCCTTTTAGATCACTACAATTTAATTATTCATACGGAATATCCTGAGCGTAAATATTTTAAAAGCAGCTAGTGCAGCATTAACTAGGCCGCCCACCTACACACACACACACACAGCCTGTATACTGTGTAGCCTTAAAATAGGAGGACTATAAGCTGGTTGACAGGGACACAGACAAATTTGACAAGTGGGAAAAGAGAGTTTAAAAAGCCGCCCTTGTGTAATGTGGAAATGTGTATCTATGTTTTTTCCTTGTTCGTAGGCTCTAATTTAAACACCAGTCCTTCACACTTGAGTCCACACAGTCAGCAGTGCCAGTCTGAGCTGGCATTCACTCACATCAACGCATTCAGGAAAGAGAATCGCTGGCATGCAAGGGCAAGTTGATCAGAGTTCAAACTGAGGCAAATGTTTGACTAACTAACAGGAAGCTGAATTTATTTAAGTCACAGATTATTTACAGATGCATCTGAAAGCTGACGTGACGATCTTTAACGGTGGAATTACATATAGACATATAGATTCGTTTGGGTCTGGAGGTGAAAAAATCTTACCATTATTGCCAATGGTAACCAAACATTTCGCCAAAAACACTTAAATATGTAAATGTAAATGCCTTTATTTTGTCACATATACTTTTTACAGCAGAGTGAAATTAGTTTCTTCGCATATTCCATCTTAGTAAGTTAGGGGTCAGAGCACAGGCTCAGCTATGATACAGCGCCCCCTGGAGCAGGAAGGGTTAATGGGTCTTGCTTAAGGACCCAACAGTGGCGTGCTGGCAGTGGTGGGGCTTGAACCCTGGTCTTTTTGGTCTTCAGATCAACAACTCAGGCTGGCAGTGGTGGGGCTTGAACACAGGTCTTTCTGGTCTTTAGATCAACAAAATTAGGCTGGCGATGATGAGGCTTGAACCCAGGTTTTCCTGATCTTCAGATCAACAAATCAGGCTGGCAGTGGTGGGGCTTGAAACAAAGTCTTTCTGGTCTTCAGATCAACAAATCAGGCTGGCAGTGGTGGGGCTTGAACCCACGTCCTCCTGGTCTTCAGATCAACAAATCAGGCTGACGGTGGTGGTGGGGACTCGAACCCAGGTCTTTCTGGTCTTCAGATAAACAAAATAAGGCTGGCGGTGGTGGGGCTTGAACCACGGTCTTCCTGGTCTTCAGGTCAACAATTTAGCACCTTAACCTACAGAACAATTAATCATTTCAGATCATTAGTTCAATAGCATGTGTTTACTCAGTTATTATTGGATAGTGTTAAATAATGTAGAATGCTGCTGTGTGAAAATTGGTTATATAAACATGTTAAACATTTCTTACTGTATATTAATGAAGTAATTGAAGTTATTCATAAAATAAATCATTAGTAGCACTTTAAACCCCACACAAGCATCTGAGCACAACGCCGTTTGCCAGCAGAAGAACATCAGCGCTTAATGTACCTACCGATTCAAGAGCTGAAAGATTTATTAAACAAAATCTGGTTATGTCTGACAGGAGGTATTTAACCGTAGACAGATCTTAACCCTAACCGCCCGTGGAGATCGATAGCGCAATGGCGCAGGGATACAAAAATCAATGTTTTGATGGTTTTATGACCACTTCTGTCTCTGAAATTGGACTCTGTTGAGAAATGATGGTCAAAATCGAAGTAGGATGTCCACTAGCAAAAAAAAAATAAAAAAAAGAGAGAGAAAGTGAGAGAGGGAAAGTAAGAGAGTAGGAGAGAATGTAAAGAAAGAGAGGAAAGAGAGAGAGAAAGAAAGAAAGTGAGGAAGGTATAGAGAAAGTAAGAGAGGAGAGAAAGATAGAACGTAGAGAGAAAAAAGTAAGTAAGAGAAAGAGAAAACAAAAGAGATAGTACAAAGAAAGAGGGAAGAAGAAAAAGAGAGGAAGAGAAGGAGAGGGAGAGAGCTGGAAAGACAAACTAAGAAAGGGGGGATATAGACAAAGTAAGAGAGGGGGGAGAAAGTCAGTGAGACAGGGAGAGAGAGGTAGAGAAAGTTAGAAAGTAAGTGAGAGAAAGAGACAAAGAGAAAGAGAGAGAGAGAAAGTAACTGAGAGACAGAGAGGAAGTGAGGAAGTGAGTGACAAAGCAAGGGAGAGAGAGAGAAAAACAGGATTGTAATATTATATCAGGTATCAACCTGTCAGCAACTGGTAAAGCTTTAATGTCTGCATGAATATTTCCAAAATTATAAAAGTCCAAATGTTCTATTAATATTAAATAGTAAAAATGTCCTTTTTTAATATTTATAATCAGGTCCTGCAGCTGCTTTTATTTTGGACTTTGGACGTCATGGCAGATTATGCGAATCACAACTGGCAGCTTGTTTTTGAGTAAAAGCATCTAAGATGGATTTTTTAATACTCTTTAGAACATCACTTCACTTTCCAAAACCAAACGCTATAAACCTGGAATAATTTATAACTAAAAAAATGTAGACATTTTGTTTCTGTCTTGTCAAATATAATAATACATGACAAATCTGTGAAAAAAATATTATTAAAAACTAATATGATAAGAAAAATTTACTAAAAGTCTAATATGTTGCCTATACTGTATGGTCCCAGAAGTATTGGGACACCCAACCATAACATTGATATGTGTGTTTTGAACATTTTCTTTCAGATGTTAGTCTCACTCTTCCTCCTATAATAACCTTCACACTTCTTAAAAGTCGATTGTGCCTTCGATCATTCAGTTACAATAGTATTAATGAGATCACTACTAGACACTAGTGTTCAGGTCTGGGGTTCAAACAGTGTTGAGTCAGTTTCAGGACTCTGTACAGGACATGAGAGTTCTTCCACTCCAAAACATCTAGAACACAGCATGTCTTCTTGGAGTTTAAGGGTTTGGTGCAAAGGGACATGTCATGCTAGAACAATGTTTGAATGTCTTAGTTCCTGTCACGGTACACCCAGTCCATCCACCATTAACAGAGCACTAGTCCCACCTGTAAGTCATTTGCAATCATGTTCAGCCTTCTTGACCCTCCTATAGAAGGGCATGTCACACACACAGTCACTGTCTGGTCTTAGACTCCATTGTAGACTCGCTACTTGCCTTGCTAACTCCTTGCTTTCTAGTTCTGGTTTCCAGGCTCCTGTTCCTGACTCTCTCTCTTACGTACATCCATCACCAGCTCTGTGGACTTCATCCGTGATCCTATAGTTTTCCTACATCTTCTGTGGACTTCTTCCAGCTCTCTTACGTCCACTGTGATCCTACAGTTTTCCCACACCCTCTATGATCAAGTTCTCTTACATTCTCTGTTGACTTTTTCCAGCTCTCCTAGGTCCTCTGTGATCCTCTAGCTCTCCTACGTCCTCTCTGATTCTCCAGCTCTCCTAAGTCTTCTTTGGACTTTCTCCAGCTCTCCTACGTCCTCTGTGATCCTCCAGCTCTCCTACATCCTCTGTAGACTTTCTCTAGCTCTCCAACATTTTCTGTGAACCTTCAGCTCTTCTACATCCTTTGTGGACTTCTCCCAGCTCTCCTACATCCTCTATGATCCTTCAGCTCTTTATGTCCTCCGTGGACTTCATTCAGCTCTCTTACGTCCTCTGTGGACTTTCTCCAGCTCTCCTACAGTCTCTGTGGACTTCCTCTATCTCTCCCATGTCCTCTGTGATCCTCCAGTTCTCCTATGTCCTTTGTGAACTTTTTTCCAGCTCTCCCATATCCTTTGTAGACTTCCTCCAGCTCTGCTACGTGCTCTGTGGACTACCTCCAGCTATCCTACATCCTCTGTGGTCCTCCGGCTCCCAGTGTATTCTCTCACTATCTCCCATTTAACCCACTTCCTACTTATTTTAATAAACACACCTGCCTGGCTTTAACTTATTTGCCAGAAATAATAATGCTATTGTAGACAACCTTGTGCTTCAGACTTCGGGGCCACAATTTGGAGAAAGACACACGTACATATTGGTGTGCTGATAATGTCCACAAACTTTTGACCATATACTGTATTAATGCATTATGGTAAATTCCTTGTTTTAAAATGTTTGTCATATGCCACTCAATAGCATCTTGCATTATATCAGAGAAGAATGTACGAATAAAGAGTCTCTATTTCATCCTGCATTTAATACAAACAGTTTCGGCTCATTTATTCTTTATTCTTTTCTGTTTCAGGACCTCGGGGCTTTTTAATCAATGTACATGATGTAACACTGAAAACATTCCCGGGTATCTCCTCTTCCACACACACAAACACACACCACGTTGAACCGCTTTCCATGCAAATGACATTAAATTGATTATTTTAAAATATACTCCCTGGAGCAGGCTGGGAAAAAAAAAATTAGACAGGTTTAGGATTCCAAATTCAGATGGATTTATAGCATTTACAATTTTGATGTAATAACAAGAGCGCCGCAAGGCAAAGTGCGCTAGGTGGTGTAAGAAACGGAAGAAAAAATTATTAGGGAGAAAAATGATAAAAAGATTCTTTTTATGTTTTTTCCCTTTCTTCGTAACTGTTTTTATGTCTTTTTATTAATAATAAATGATCTAATGTACTATAGAAACCAGGATAGTCTCACATACGGAGGTGAAGTTGGAATAGAAAACGAGGGGATTGGATGCAACAGAAAGAAAACGAAAGAGAAACTAAGTCAGCAAATGACTGTAAACTCTTGAACGAGCAAATAAAGGAAAAGGAACTAGCATAACATGCTAGAGCAATAAGCATTAGCGGTTAGCATTATCAGTTAGCATACAAACCGAAGAAGATGATGCAATGCTGATCTTAGCGATTAGCCTTGGAAAACAAGGAGTACGCAGGGAACAAGGAATTCATGGGAAACCACATCAACGCAAGACAAAGACAGACAGAAACAAGGGTATATGTGTGTGGTATATATATATATATATATATGATGAGAGAGAGAGAGAGAGAGAGAGAGAGAGAGAGAGAGAGAGACTGACAAACAGGGGGACACAAGCAACACCTGGAAACAACAAACTAATGACAAGCCAGGGGACAGACAAACAGGAAGTACATGACAGAAAAAAAAGACAAAAAAAGACAGTTCTTTATTGTTTTTAATAGTGATTTGACATAAAAAAAGATGAAAGCCCACGGTACACCACTTCTCTGCTGGCCTGAATACTGACATTTACAAACTAAATTCTGATATTTGTTCCAAGAAATGGTTCTAATTTATTCCAAACATTTTATTCTCTTCATTACGTAGCATTTCTCTTGCTGCACTGATTCTAGTATCTCAGTTTCTATGTGCTGCCATGTTAATCTAATCTGCCCAGACTATATTAGCACTGGCAGATTTCTAATTGGTTAATATTATTAAAGACTGTCCCTTTAACCAATCAGATTTTAAGTTGGCCTCTCAAAGCCTGTTAGCTGGCGTACAATGACGTCAGCATTTTTCCATTCTCTGATTGGTTAATCGAAGTAAAACTGTTCAGGCCCAGTTTAAAATCAGAAAAAGCTTTTTTACAAAGCACGGTTGTACTTACAAGGAATTTATTTTGGTGACAGAAACTTAAAAATAAATAGAAATAAAAAAGTAAGAATAAAAAAGAGAGCAAAAACACATTTTTATATGAAAAATTGAGCATTATTGCACAGAAAACAACAGTTATCAAAACACGCCTGTACAGTTAAATTAGAATTTTGACGGAGGAGAAGACATTAACTTGATCTCGGACATTTAGGGCAGACTTTTCCAGAAAAAAGACGACATGAGGAAAGTTCAGCTAACCCCGAAGCTAACTAGCTTGTCTCAGCTTGTCTCAGAGTTTCCAGACCAGCTCCAACAAACGGTAACACTGGATTATAGCCTTTAAATGTATATATATATTTATTTAATTGTTTATGTTTTTATAATGTTATTAGATAGATATTAATTCTGAACTCCAGATGTTGTATGTGGTACAGTTGTGGTTTTAGTGTAGAGGTTTGGAGTTGTGTTAACGGGGTTTCTTGCATTAACAAAAATGGTTTTTAACCTTAATATGTGAAATGTCACTCTTTGTTATGACATGCCGTGTTATATTGTGTTTTTTGTATAGCAGTAATTGTTTCTATAATCGCGAGGTGATAGTGGTGGTATTAACAGGTGTATCAGTCGGGTAAATCCCTGATTATGTCTATTTTTCGCCTTTAGATTTGGCATATAGTCACTTTAAACTAACACAGAGGAAAATATGCAGTAACATTAAATACTCACATACTCTGACTGTTGAATGTAAAATCTACATTTACAGCATTTAGCAGACACCCTTATCCAGAGCGAACAACTGAGCAATTGATGGTTACGGTTCTTGCTTAAGGGCCCAACAGTGGTGGCTTGGTGAAGCTGGGAATCGAACCCACAATCTTTAGGTTGGTAGATCAACACATCAACCATGAGACACCACTTTTCTCAAAATAATACTCCTTAGTCACTTACATTTATCTCTACTACAACTGAGCAATTGGGGTTAAGGGCATTGTTCAGGGGCCAAGCAGTGGTAACTTGGTGGTGCTGGAAATCGAACTTCAATCTTCCAAATAGCAATCCAACACCTTAACCACTGTGCTACCACATTCATTCGATTTTACAGTAAATTGAAATAAGTAATTTATGCTGTTTCATACACAATACTTTATTATCATTCTATGTGACTGGCACAGTACATTACATCTACATTACATCTACATTAGCGCCTTGCGTTTAATGCTTCCAGTTTGACACCTTATTGTAACCAACGTAAGAGCCGTTTTCCGTCAGCTTAACCAATATCATCAACTTCGAATAATTCTTTAAAGAATTTGAGATCAAATTCTTTTGGGTAATTATTCTTACACAAACAGGAAGATATAACAAGCTCACAGAGGTGTTATAGAGTATAAGCAGGAAAATAGAATAAAGCAGCTTCTTCGGATGATCATTACCAAGCCAGTGATTGGGAGGCAGAGGAAAGACTTTATTACATATTCCCCCGGATACAACACAAAGCAACTCTGTAATCTTCACCTTGGAGTGGCACAATGAACCGACCCGTTTTCAATCATTTCTCCTGCGACTCTATGCAAAACAGGCCGTGGAAAGAATGCATTTCGGAGGAGAGTAAAGAGCATTACGGAACATGCAGGGGCATTTTCTCGTGATTTTACTCAAGACTAGGCAAGTGATTTGCTAGTCAGGTAGTCAGTCTGAGAAAAGATTCTGCACAGAAGTACTGAAGATGTATGACACCACTTTTTTCTTAAATAAGAAATGATACCTACTGGTAATGTATAAATATCTGATAGCTGATCACCTAAAATATTATCAGAATTAACCCTTTTTTATTTACTGATGTGAGAATTAAGTTACTATTACTTTACGTCATAGACACAGTGGTGGCTTAAATGATTAAGGCACTAAGGTGTTGAATGGAATGGACAGCGTTTAAGCCCTACCACTACCAATCTGCCACTGTTGGGTCCTTAAACAAGACCCTTAACCCTTTCTGCTCCAAGGGCGCTGCATTATAGCTGACCCTGTGCTGTGACTCCAGCGGGCGGTAATGCTGGCTTACAGCCTTTGAATGTATGATGCATTTGTATGATGTAATGTTTTTTATTTTTGTTGTTATTAGATAAATATTGATTCTGGACTGTTCCAGATGATGTACGTGGTACAGTTGCGGTTGTAGTGTAGAGTCTTTTTGGGGTTTCTTGCTTCAATAAACATGGTTTTCATCCTCAGTGCGTGAAATGTCACTCTGTCTGTAATGCCACACCATGTTATATTGTGTTTTTGTATAATATTGATGGTTTCTTTCATTGCGACATGAATAGTGGTGGTATTTTCAACTTTTAGACCAGTGCTCGCAACCTTGGGGTAACTATGAACAATCAATTATCTTTTTCTTTACATGTTGCCAACATAACTGCAGGTTTATCCGGAGGATTTGACCATTCTTAACTACTGAGGCCACTCAGTTTTGCTTGTGCAGTCTCTTGTAATTTCTAAACTAGACTACTGCAACTCTCTCCTGGCGGGCCTACCTCTGAGTGCAATTCGTCCACTTCAGATGATTCAGAATGCAGCTGCACGTGTTGTTTTTAACCTACCAAAGTTTTCACACACCACTCCACTGCTGCGCTCCCTCCATTGGCTTCCTCCATTGGCTTCCAGTAGCTGCACGGATCAAATTCAAAACACTGATACTTGCCTACAAAGCCAGAAATGGAGCTGCACCCTCCTACCTACAAACACTTATCACTCCTCGCATAGCACCACGCTCTCTCAGATCCATAAGTACTGCTCAGCTTGTTTCACCATCCCCTAGGACACTAGGTAGGTCTGCCTCAAGACTTTTCTCTGTTCTGGCACCAAGATGGTGGAACGAACTTCCCATCGATGTCAGAACAGCAGAGTCACTGGCTGTCTTCAAGAGGCGCTTGAAAACTCATCTCTTTCTTAAATACCTTGCTCTTGACAATTAATAATTAAAAAAAAAAACTTACTCTTTTTAAGTTTTTTGTTCTTGTTACACCAATTTTTGAACTATTGTATCAGTATTGAGCTATTTAATGATATGACTCAAAGTACTTTTTGTACATCGCTCTGGACAAGAGCATCTGCTAAATGTTGTAAATGTAAATGTATTAAAAGGTGTATCAGTCGGGTAAGTTCCCACTGAAGGCCCAGGTACCAAATACACCATCTGCAACAGATATAGTAAGGAAGTATGCAATTACGGTGGGAGTCATGGGAGAGATGACTTTATATGCAAAAGTGTCAGAAAGCGAAAACGCAGCACTTATCAAGTTCAAAAAGCTTTATTGTCGTTTCAACCATATATAGCAGACGCAGTACACAGTGAAATGAAACAACGTTTCTCCAGGACCCCTGGGTGCTACACAAAACAACAAAGAGCTACTGAACAAAAGAATAGCAGAGCTAGAGAGAACACAAAGCAACCTGGTGCAAACAGTGCAAGACAGACAGTGCAATAAACAATGCAAACATTTACAACAGACAGTGCAAAAAAACGACAATACAGAACAAAACATAGCGTTGTACAGTACATTTAGATAGCGCCATAGCAGATTAATGAAATGTGCAGGTAAAAGGGGTATGTGCAAGTAAACAAACGGCAAGATTTTGTGCAAGTGCTTAATAAAAATGTGTTTTGTGTTTCCATTAATTACTTAAAGAAAGAAAAAAACATTGCCCCTTTGTAGTTAAATTGCAATAGTTTAACATCAATCAAAGCAAACATTATCCGACTATAAATTTACACCAATGTAACTTGATATGTCATGGGTCAATATCGAAACGGCAGATTAGCATGGCGAAAATTGATTAATTTACATCCAGAACGACTAACATTTATCTCTTTTATACAATGAGCAATTAGGGGTTAGGGGCCTTGCTCAGGGGCCCAAAGGTGGCAACTACCAGTCCAACACCTTAACCACTTCTTACATTCATAATACCCTTAACCATACTATATAGACTTTACTTGTATGTGATTTTAGACAGAGTCATACACACAAACACACACTTTCAGTACAACACAAATTAAAAAGTGTTCTAGAAGAATAGAACTCGTCTTTTTAAATTGACTTACGGAAAAGTTATCAGTGGAGTTTTAGTACGAATGGAGTCGACTACAAAACTATGTTAAGATAGTCCACCTACAGGTCCACCGTTAGAATGCTAATATTAATTATTCATTATAGAAAAAAGAATCTGAATTTATACTTTAAAAAATAAATTTTAAGTTAAATGTCTTATTACATGGTATCTATTCCATCACTAAACTTCCTAAGCAAGTAGCCTGTGGTAGTGTAAAGATCAAAGACCATAGGTGGTAGAAATATTTCATGTTAATGTGTAAATTTCTCTGACGTACTTATATGACATTTTCTATTAAGTTGAGTTTTTTCTTAGTTGAACGTGTGGATCATTAGAAATGCAGAAATGAGCTGAAAATCATAGTAGAAATGATCAGATCAGTGAAAAAAACAGGCATCCGCATTCAGTTTCACAACAATTCTGGGACTAAATGTCCTGAGGCTATCATGTAGTGCTTTCACTGGCTGCAGGGAAAATATGGAGCAGTGATAAGGCTGCTGAGAAACAAGGCCGGTGGTTTGCCAGATTCCTTTAAGGAATGTTCTCCCACTGAGTCATGAAATCAATGTACATGGCTTCCTGCTGCAGATATGAACTTCTCTATCCATGTCAATACAAATAAATACTGGATGAAACATCTAATGCTGTGCAGTGGATGTGTCAAATATTGCCACTTTTTTCATCAACCAAACACGTAAAATATGTAACAGGGACTTGATGACCGATGTTATTTAAATCCTCTGGTTTTCCAGAACCCCTTGCCCTACCAACTGCTGATCACCTGGTGCAGGTGTGTCCCATGACAATGCCCCTGTGTACAAAGCCCCTGATCTCCATGAAGACATGCTGTGTTCTGGATGTTTTGGACTGTCATGTCCTGAGTCCTGATTCTGACTCAACCCCTTTAAACTAAACACCTTTGGGATAAACTGGAATGCCGACTGTGACACTTGACAAAAGGGTGAAGGTTATTTATTATAGGAGAAAAGACAAAACTGGATCCAGAAAAGAAAGAAAAATGTTTGGAAACACACAAATGAATGTGATGGGTAGGCTTATGTAAAGGGAGTGCTTACAAATGTAGCCTGTACTATTTTGCCTAAATAATAGCATTATTTGAAAAACTGAATGTGATTTAAACATTTTGCCCTTATTATTATTATTATTATATTATTGGTAATGTAGTGATATCTAGAAAATGCCTCATGTTGAACCGTTTACTTGATAAAAACGGGGTGGTAAAGATTAAAGCATTTGTTTTTATATTTTATTAGAGGACATGTTAAAATGTTATATAAAGTATAAAAGTGTATTAATTTACTTGTAAGCAACCATGTACTAGTATATTAGTCTTGTGCGCAATTCCCTATTTATCGGTGGATTCGATATCAAAAGTTTAAATATCAGTAAAAATCATTATCAGTCAATCTCTATTATAAACCGGCTGCATTTATTTATTCATCTTATTTCCTAATTCGGGATCACAAGGAATCTGCTGGAGTCTATCTCAGCTGTCTTTGAAAAGGGTAAAAGGCTGAAGGGGTAACATCCTGGACAGGTCGCCAGTCCATCTCAGGTAGCCAGACACTCTCACTCATTGCTATGAGCAATTTAGAATCACCAATCAACCTCACATACATGTTTTTAGACTGTGGGAGAAAACCGGAGAACCCGGAGTAAACCCAACAAGCACTGGGAGAACCTGCAAACTCCACACAGAAAGGTATCTGCCCAGGAACCGAACCCTGGGCCTTTGTGCTGTGAGGCAACAGTGCTAAAATTTTAGTTGACTTAAATGAAAATAAAATTAAAAACAGATGGCGACAGAAAACAGTATACACACATCTTACATATCTGTTACGGCTAACAGCTATATGAAAATAATGCACATATTATGCATGTTCGACATTATATTGCTCTCTGAGACTTGTTTCTAGATGGTTCTTTAAGAGGTGACTTGGTGAAGCTGTTCAGATTGTCAAAGCCAGATTTATTTCATGTCCCCTTACTCGTATTAAAATAAACACAGCCAACAAATTAGCCTGTTGTGCACAGTGGTAAAAATCAGGGCTAATATTGGAGCCCATTTGCGCTCGCAGAAATAAAAGGCTATAAAAGATCTGTGAGAAGAACGTATCATTATTAATTCCTACCCTGGACTCCCAAATTCACTTTGCTCGAATGAACAAATGACGCCCTTCTCTCTCTCTTTCTCTCCTTCTTACGTTGTTTGCTTCATTTTTATTCACAGATCCAACCATTAAACAGACAAACACTTTTCTTATGTAATGCAAAAAAAAGACCTTTTGTCCACTTAGAGATTAGAGCTTGTAAACCATTCAATATATCGTCCTGTTAATTATACTCTTAACGTTGAAATTCTGATGTATTGTTGTAGCTAAACTTTAGCAGCAGACCATATTTATCATGTATTTGAAAGGCAATGTGTAAACTATTAAGAATAAGAAAGATATAAATAGAGTCTAGCAGGGTAAGCCTATATGACAAGGCTAAGCCCCAGACAGCCTCGGCCCAATTTACCCCCTGTAATAAGGGAAATCAGTGAGTTAACATCACACACACCTGATTATGTAACCTAATTAAAGTAGAGAAATAAAGAAAATGTAATCCAATAATGACAAAATATGGATAAATGAGTCAAGAGACATACAGTTAGGCTACATGATACATCATATGTACTGTAGGTTCAAAACCAAATATTTTTTCATTATTATCTATAATATCCTGAGCATAATTCAATCTTATCTTCCTTAGGCACCTCATTTAGCTTATTGATTTTTTTTTCAGGCACATTTTTGCATGCCAAAGAGCAGACCTAGCCCGCGTCATGCCGTCACTGCCTTGACAGCACAGAGCAGAGGTTAATCACGCCTATAGATTTACAAGAACTCTTTCCGATGCAACTCATCAACTTCCAAAGTAACAAGCTGCAAAATACTGGTGCAGTGTTTCCTCAGCTGGGCTGTCGCTGTAGGACCATTGCATAGCCTGGGAATGTTGCTAATTTTCTAAAAGCTGCAAACATCTAGATAGTCAGTGTGGAGGACTGGGGAAAGATTACATGGAGCAGTACAACTAGGAAATGTAGTCGGGGTCCAGGAAGAATAGGAGCATATACCAGGGGTAGCCAATCTCATGAACCAATCAAGAGGCGCACCTGTTAGTCCTGGCTTTCAGTAGACTCAAAAGACGCCACTGGTGTACATGGACAAGATGTGTTGCCAGAGTCCCCGACTACACAAAACCGTTAACTTTTATACAACAATACACTTAATAATCCATGTCTTTCTTTCTCTGCCCCTAAGAAACCATTGACCAGTTTCCTGCCCCTTTTCCTGTAACTTGAGGAGCTCTGAGGATGGACTGGGATTCACTTTGCTCCACTGACCCAAAGCTACAGTTTACATTACATTTGATCATTACAATATGCTGTAATTAACAAAAACATGCAATGTCACCCAGATGAGGATGGGTCCCCGTATTTCATCTCAGGGATTTTTTTCCTTGCCATTTTTTTCCTATCTGCTTTGGAAAAAAAGTCTGCTGTTAAAGGCACTAAACAAATAAAAATGATTAAAATTGTATTAAAAATGGACAAACTAATCAAGTGCACATAGAAAACAAACCACTGACAAGAAGCGGGACTAAATGTATTCATATTGTGGGGCAGCATGGTGGCCTAGTGGTTAGCACTGTTGCCTCATATCAAGGTTTGATTTCCAGGTAGAGACTTTTCTGTGTGAAGTTTGCATGTTCCCCCCGTGGCATGTTCATTATTTCACTGTGAATGTAAATATGTACTGATGGTAAAATTGCTATTTAACTCTGTACTCGACTTCAGACTTGCTGCATACCTTAAACCAAAGCTCGACATTCACTGCATGAAAAAATGCAAGTCATGATGAAAAAAAAATCATTTTACCCATAAAGAGGATCTTTGCAGAATGATATTCAAGTCATTTCTGTAAAAATATATCTAATGCTTTCTAAAGTTATACTTTAAAGCTCATGACTAGTCTCGATTCGGGCCAAATACAATATTCCATGATTTATTTTGGCGCTAACCAAACGGGTATTTCCTGTTCCAATTCCCATACTGAAATGTAGAAATAAACCAGCAATTAAGAGGTTAGTCTAGAGAATGCCATCTTTCATTTCGCAACATTTATGTCTATATCAGGTGGAACAATATTGTCCTAGATAGCAAGGACTCCTGAGACAAGGCTAGGATTGGAAACAATTGCTCTGTGATTTGCCAAAGACTCACAGGAATGAACATGTTAATGGAAAGAGGAGACAATGCCAAGAGCTGGAACAACAAACCAGACATAGGTAGGATGTGTCCATGTGGAGACAGAAAAAAAAAAACAGGAGAGAGCAGATGGGACAGCAAATGAGACATTTATAGATATTATGGACTATTATAGAGATCAGTATGAATTAAAACAAACTAAATACAGTTTTGGGGGAAATTAGGACACAGAACAGTGCAGTACTAATACTAGATTAAAAGATGAAATAAAATCTGTTTGCAATTAAAGGGTATTAGGATTTTATTATAAATACACCAGTACCTAAAAGAACCCAGAATTTGTTAGAGAACAAACAATATTATAAAGACCAGCTTTAAAATTTAGTCTTTGGTTGTACAAATAATAAAAATCTAATAAACTAAAAATTTAATAAACTAAAAGTACTATTAAAATTATAGAAACACTGAGTAATAGTTAGTATTGTACTGTATAACTGTTGTGGTTGTATGTTGTGGGTGGTGGTGGCAGCAAGCAAGCAAGCAACCAATTGCTCAGTTGTATGAATAAAATAAATGTAAGTCGCTCTAAATAAGGACGTCTGCCAAATCCCATAAATGGAAATGAATGTATGTGTACAACATTATTTAATGAATAAAACTGTGAAGAAAGGGTCTGAGAGGGATCCATGGTGCAGTGTACGGCTTTTTTAAAGAAATAGTGATGATCCAAAGATGTAGGCAGAAAACAGGCAAAGGTTGGTACGCGATAAACGCTAGTAAACCAGGCAAACAAACTGGAGCAAAGATCTAAACCAGAATGAACATGAAACAAACGCTTGGTATGGTGACTAGCATACAATACTTCGTCACGTAAGGTCCTTGATGCTAGGTTAAAAAGGCTAGTGACAGGAGGTGCTACCAGAAATACTACAACCGGTGGTGTACTCCGGTGAGGGCACACTCTGGTGGTTGGAGGTCGGATTTGTTACAAAAACAGTAATAAAATTGTTATCTAATAATTGTTATTGGATAATAACATCATTCTCTTGGTTAACAACAATAAAGTTTGAGTTAGGCTTTTATTAAAGATCGACCGATTTTTTATATTTTCCCCAATATTTAAACTTTATTTCCATCATCAGTTATCAGCTTTGGATTTACTGATATACAACCCGAATTCTGGAAAAGTTGGGACGTTTTATACATTTGAATAAAATTTAAAAGACTTTCATGTCACATGATCCAATATTTTATTCTTAATAGATCATAGATGAACATAAATGTTTAAACATAGAAATTTTACACTTTTATCCCTAAATATAATACTTTTCACAGGTCTTAAAATAGTTGGGATGGGGAAAGTTTTTCATGGTGTAGCATCTCCTCTTCTTTTCAAGATGTCTGGGCATCAAGCTTATGAATTTCTGGAGTTTTGGTGTTGGAATTTGGTCCTATTCTTGCCTGGTACAGGTTTCCAGCTGTTGAACAGTTTGTGGACATATTTTTTGTTTATTGATGTGTTAAATGTTCTTCATAGGTGAAAGATCTAGACTGCAGGCAGGTTAATTCAGCACCCGGACTCTTCTACCATGAAGTCATGCTGTTGTAATAGCTACAGTATATGGTTTTGCATTGTCCTGCTAAAATACACAAGGTCTTCCATGAAATAGATGTCGTCTGGGGGAAACATATGTTGCTCTAAAACTTTACACTACAGTACATTTCAGCATTCATAGTGTCTTCCAAAACGTAAAATATCAGCCGTATATAATACAGCCCTTTTAATGAAATCCTATTAAGTAAAAAGAAAATCATTAAGATGAGGAAGGCAACAACTGTAAGAATACAGTGAGGAAACTATTATTCATCTGTTTATTGATGATGTAAATTCATTTATCTTCTTATTCCCTAATTCGGGGTCACAGGGATCTGCTGGAGTCTATCCCAGCCGTCTCTGAAAGGGTGAAAGGCAGGAGGGGAACACCCTGGACAGGTCACCAGTCCATCACAGGGCCACACACACACTCACTCCTATGGACAAATTAGAGTCACCAATCAATCTAACCTGAGAACCAGGAGTAAACACACACAAACACAGGGAGACCCTGGGCAGTGGTGGCTCAAATGGTTAAGGCTGATCTAGAGACCAGAAACACCTGGGTTCAAGCCCCACCACCAGCAAGCCGACAACTGTTGGGTCCTTGAGCAAGACCCTTAACCCTTCCTGCTCCAGAGGCGCTGTATCATAGCTGGCTCTGGCCCCAACTTACTAAGATAGGATATGCAAAAAAAAGTGTGACAAATTCAAGATTATTTCAACATGCAAACTTCACACAGAAAGGCCCCTGCCTGGGAATTGAACCCAGGACCTTCTTGCTGTGAGGCAACAGTCCTAACCACCATGCTGCCCTTGAGATAAGTAATTTAGCAAAGTATTGACTATTTTTACAAAGGAAAAAGTGTGCCACCACTCTGTTTTCTCTGTGTGTTTCAGTGTATAATCACTCCAGATAATTAGGTCAGTTTTGAAATGAAATATTACTTCCTGGTAACCCAAACAGTCTCTAATGTGAAGACACAAAAAACAGCCATATGGCATCACACTAAACTTTCCCCTCAACCCACCCAGGCTTTCTACATCACACTGCACTATAAATAATGGCTTTCATGCCCTGTTAACTTCTCAATAACTTTGCAATAGCTCGGTTGCTTATAAGTTGCTATTGATTTTCAGCCACAATAGACTGTTTATTGAATCGCTTTGATATGGTCTGTGTTTCTGACTTCGGAACATATTGCCTCTTAGAAAATCAGCTCTAAGTGACTGTGGTGGAAGAGCTCATGATAAGACGGCCGTTTAATAACCGAAGATGCCGGATATTGTTAGCATTACTGGAACACTAGTGGAAATTGGATGTGTGAATGTATTGATAAGAACAAAAAATATGAGTAGGGATAGGAATATAGATGAAGCATCTAAATAACCTTTTAGAAGAACCAAAAAAAAATGTAAATTTAAAAAGTGTTTTAATTTCTACATATTATAAAATTATTGGCAAGGAAAAACTCCCTGAGGTGAAGTAGGAAGAAACCTTCCTCAAGAGAACCAGACTCAAGAAGTAACCCATCCTCATCAGGGTGACACTGCAGGTTATTGTTAATTACAACATACCATAATAATCAAATGTAGTGTAAATTGTAGCCCTGAGTAGAACAGAGTGAGTCCCAGTCCATCTTCGAAGCCCTTCAAAATTGAGAACGGTGCAGGAACCTGGTCACTGGTACTTCAGGATCCTCGCATGGTTCTTGCGTCTTCTCCCTAAAGGTCTATGTGTGCTGAAACAATTTCTGGATACCTTGGGATGGGTATACAAATGGAAACAGGTGGAAAGAAATTAGTATAGTCCTGAAAATAATGATCAAAAATGGAGAAGAAGCAAGCAAATTAGTGGAGACCAAAACTCATGACCTCAAATTCAATAAATTTTTCACTTCAAGGAGTGAAACAAACTTATATAACACCATGTGACTAAAACAAGTTGACGTACCAGCGTACAGGAATTTTAACCTTAAGTACCATAAGTTGCTAAAAAGACTTGCACATCTTTTATGTATAATAAGAAAAAATAAAAGTGAGATTTGCTCGGCTCTGTTGATGAAACTTGTCTGTTGCGTCTCTATTCAATTTGATTCCCGTATCAGAGACCTTGTCTGATCTGCCCCGTTTCTCTGCCACCTCGCTTTTTGTCTATCTACTGTTCTATCAATGAAGGCAAAAACACACAATGTTGCCATTAAATCTATTACTCACATTTGATTTTTTTTTCGCTGACACACTTTATATAAAATAACATGGTAATAAGAAGAATGTGCAATTTTTGGCAACACAGAAATTATAGTCAGGGTCCATAGAATAATTTTACTGCACTGATTGGAGGACTACAAGCCTTACAATTTATATCAAAACCTATAAATCAACTTTGTAGTGACACAAAAAACAGTTAAAAATTGCTATAAAACATCTTGCTATGTCACGGTAACACACACACAAACCAGTCCTGCAGCCACTCAACCTACTGACCTACTCAACCTACTCTGAATTCTAATTAGCTTTACCTGCAGCTTATCACACAATCACTCAGTTCCCTTTAACACAGCACTCCACCTTCATTCTGGACTTGCTCGGAATGTTCCTAGGCATCTACCCTGCGTTTCAGCCTTCACCACTTCTATCTACCTGTTTCCCACAGCAGGACCTCCGACGATGATTCTCCCTGTTTCTGGTTCCATCACTCCTTGTCTGGTTCTTTACCCCCAAAATCTCTTACGATATTCTCTGACTATCATGTCTCCATGTTTTTTTTTTCTGAACTTAGCTATAAGCTAAACTTGTTTTCAATAAACCCGCCCTTCTGGGGTTTAAGTTATGTGTTGTCCAAGCCCAAGGTATATCATTACAAACGTGTAAAGTAACAAAGCGATAGCAAGACAGGTGAAGAAAATAGATTGAATCTAAGAAAAAACAGAGGTGGAATTATAAATCTAAATAAAATTAGTAATTTGAGACTTAATAAAATGTCTGTCCTTTTGAATAGACAGTCTGAGACTGTCTAAGGAAAGACGAATGTTAGGCAGAATTAAACCCTGGATAGAATTTCTGTACATAAAAAAAAACAACTTGAAGAATTACAAAATAGCTAGTCCAACTTCCGGCATGTTTTAAGGTCAGAGGAAACACGAGAATGTGGAAAAAACCCACATAGACGTAGTAAGAACTGTACATCAGAAAGACAGAAACAGATCTCAGTTACCAGAGCTCAGGATTGAACCGGGGGCAGAAAAGCTTCGAGGTGGCAGAGCTACCTGCTGTGCCACCCTGCTGTGACTAAACACGTTCAATCATTTGAAAATAATTGCAAATGTGGTGGGTGGCTGGCTGACATGAAACTCACATTTTTAGGTTGAATGATGTGGGATGCAAATTTACATCAAAGTTGAATCAGCATTTGATATTCACCAGACATACAGCAAAAAAAGTCAAGACTCCTAGAGGGTTCTTTTGTCCCCTGTTTGTCCCTTTCAATCTAAAAACAATGAGGTGGCCATAAGGTGGCACAGACATGAGGGCTTTCTGAAACATTTACATATACAGTATATTTCTTGTATTTGGAAGACATCTTTAGCCAAGGAAACTTACAGATATCTAATTTATCAATCCAATCAAGCAGTTAATGGTTAAGGGCCTTGCTCAGGAGCCCAGCAGTGGTATCTTGAAGACTGTATTCATGATCTTTGGTTCACTTGTCCAACTTCTTGATCACTGGGCTATCACTTCAAACTTAACATAAGTGTGTATGTGTTTACTAATAAAAGATAGATTGCAGTTTTTTTGGCTAGTTAAGTTCACCAACCCCTGACTAATTTCAGACCTGTACCTACAGTCTGACTTCTCCTACAACAACCGCCAAACCCAATAACTATGTAAAATTCATGGGTTTATATTCATTGTTCTTGGTTAATGTTCCTGCTTTTAAGTTCTTGTTCTTTGTTCTTTTTTATTCTTCCTGTTTGGTCTTTGTCATGTGATCTTTGTTCCTCGTGTCTTCTTGTCGTTGTGATGTGTTGATTATTGTTCTCGGGTGTTCCTTGTTAGTCTTGTGTGCATATATATATATATATATATATATATATATATATATATATATATATAACTTCTCATGGATTGATGACCCAAGAACCAGCCCCTATTATGGAGGTGAACACAGCAGTGACCGTTCTCTTTATACAGCATCCTTCAAATGAAATTATTTGCATCCCACTGAAGACTTAATGCGCACGCCATATACAAGCCATGAACATCATCGATTATTAGACAGAAGAATTATGGTAAACAGTTTTCTGTAATCAGGACCCGGAAAGGGCCACAGGACCGTGACCTAAATTAAAACATGAGGAGAATCATTGCAGTCATTTGGCACATACTCACCAGATGGATAGATGCAGATGACTCCCTGGACTATTTAGGATGCCTGTCACTGTGAGCATTTACGATTCGTAATTGTCAACATATTCCGTGCGAGTTAAAACTCATTACGGCGGGGTCATCGAAAGGTTACGGTATTTAGCGTTAATATGCTGGGCAGCCTTGAAATTTCCACTAGCTGAGAGTCTGAAATGAGGAAGAAGCAAATGTGATGAAGACTTCATAACTTACAGAATGATTTTACAAGCAAGGCTTGAGATTAAATCAATATGCACTCTGCTGTACAACGAAGCCATCTTAAAGCGATATCTGACCTCTGATAAATAGGAGGTTTATAGTCTTGTAGGTAACGTGAACAGACCCTGTCCAGCTGAAAAGTGAGAGAAGGGAGTTTGTAAACAAGCGGTCAATCCATCTACCCCGACGAGACATCAGTCTTGTCTCTTCGGATCACTTCTCTCAGGTGCTCACAGTTCCCTTGTGAGGATGCTAAAGTGCTTGCCATCAATCAGCCAGGATAACTGAGTCAAAGCATGCAGAACTGGCAGACCTCATTATGAGACAGAATCGCTTCTGTGGTGAAACTAGATGATAATGATGCTTGAACTAAAATCAATTTTTTGCATTTTTAGCCAGTGATATTTACTAAATCATTTACAAAATAAAATAATCTTGCGAAGTAATTATGTAATTATCTGCACATGCAAGAAAAGCAACAAATATGTAAATTACAATTTAATGAATGTTAATTGTATAAGATATTTGTTTCGGATTTAGTTCCCCAAGAGATTTTCCACAAGAGTGAACTGGAATATGAAAAGTGTTAGCAGAATACAAATAAAGATAAATCCCAGCACCGTCAAGCTGCCATTTCTGCTTAGATGTACAAACAAAATAAATGTATGGTTAAGAATGTCTACATAAAACTAAATCTGCTCTCTTGAGGTCTCAGAGGTCTGAGAGGTCAGAGTTTACTCTAAATTGCCCTTACTGCCCCAGTTTGTGGCAGACTAGATTTCCATCTAGAGCAGGGTTCGGCATTCTTGGTCCTGGAGGGTCAGGGTGTCCTGCAGAGTTTGGCTGCAACCCTAATTAACACACCTGAACCAACTACATTTACATTTGCAGCATTTAAAGCAGTTAAAGCCAGACAGACACGTTTATTGAAAACAATGACTAGCAGAAGTAAACTTGGGTTTATCAGAGAGATAAAGGATATCGGAAACCAGGGGAGAACCCAGGAGTTAAGGAGAGGACAAATGGACCAGGAGCAGAGAAACCAGGAGCGGAGGATGTCGGCGCTTGAAGAGGCAGTGTTGACTGAAAGTAGGCAAAGGAACTTGGAAACAATAGTCAAGTAAGGTCCTCTTTATTTCTATAGCACTTTTAACAATTGGGGTTGTTTCTAAGCAGCTTTACAGAAATATATCAGAAACGACAATATTAAACATTCATTAAAACACTCAATTTGATTGATATCTATGAATTAAGAGTCCCAACTAAGCAAGCCAGAGGCGGCGACGGAAAGGAATCAAAACTCTTTGGAGAACTAAAAACCTTTGGAGAAACCAGGCTCAGTCAGAAGGTCAGTTCTACTTTGACCAGATAAACCAGTAGACCAGATAAACCAGTACAATACAGAGTAAGTCTAGCACAGAGTTGACAAATAAAAATGATATAGGAAAGTGGTAGTGCAGTGCTTAGGGTGTTGGGCTGGTTATTGGAAGATTGTGGGTTTGATTCCTAGCAACACCAGGTTGCCACTGCGGGGCCCATTAGCAAGGCCCTAAACCCCCAATTGCTCAGTTGTATAAAAGAGATAAATGCTCTGGATAAACGCTGTAAATGTAATGTAAAATAGGCATAAAACAAAAGGCCAAGACAAGACATT
Organism: Bagarius yarrelli; assembly: GCA_005784505.1. Classification (NCBI taxonomy): domain Eukaryota; kingdom Metazoa; phylum Chordata; class Actinopteri; order Siluriformes; family Sisoridae; genus Bagarius; species Bagarius yarrelli. The sequence continues at coordinate 222,264 of VCAZ01000153.1, forward strand.
CCAAAATCTGATCTATTTCTCACACTTTTGTGTTTATTTTTATATGTTAAAATCTTTACGCAAACATTGTGAAAAAGCAAAATAAAACCAATCACTGGTTATCAGGGCCGATTCTAACCTGTTATATTAGGGTGGGTAATTAATAGTAGGTAACCAGACACCTAATGCAGTTTTCCCCATAGCCGATATTCCCAAAATTAAATCCAAACTCAAACTCAAAAGCATTTAAGCTTAAAACCAGAAGCTATATTTTTACATAATACTCGTATGTATTCGTTTTTTGGCCCGGCCCAGTTATTGAATAATCCTACATTTTAATTAAGACTGTCTAGTCAATATTTATAAAAACTAAAATGTAGGAAGTGACAAGGAATAAGTTAAAATTTAATTCCCGTTTTCTTCCATTTTTATAGAACTGTTATAAAATGTATAGAAAAATTAAAATTTCTTTTATTTTAACCAACATTAGAATATTTTGTTCTGTTTTTTTATTTGTATATCAAGTAATGATGTATTTTTCTCTATTACTTAACAGCAAGCTGAGAACTGACTTTCAGTTATGTATTGATTTTTTATGTAGCTATCGTTCTCTCCATCAAATCATCTATCTACCGCATCAGTCTCCTGTTATTTTGCATTTACCTCCCAACATACAATTTGTTCCTCCAATTGCTTCTCTCCATTTTATGCTCAGACCAGGCAGCCTGTCACGCTCAAGTGCGGCTTTTGTTGTTAAACCGTGAGCTGTAAATAAAATACTTCTCATTGACAGTGGCATATTACCAAGATGGGAAACATGCATCCTACATAAGAAAGTACTCCAGCCCCGGTCCTGTGCGGTACCTCGCATCACTGAATAAACCAGATGTATTACTAAAAGTATGCATTGGATATGTTTCTAATATTGGCTGGGATAGTGTGTTATTTAAAACGCTGAATAAAAGCCCAAAGATGGGTCAGCAAGTGGGGCACTTGTTGAGGACGGGGGCAGTACTGTAGCAGTTCTTATACAGAGTAAAATGAAGCAATGGTAGCAGTGTATCCTCTGATGTAGTAGAAGCAGCACTAGGGTTCCTCATAGGCTTTAAAAAAAACCCGATGCATCCAATGAGTCAGTTTGGAGTCTATAAATATAGAACTAATTGTGTTAAGCTATTCTATTAGCTGTGGATAAATTTGGGGCCGGGCTATGGGCCGCCCACCCAAACAGAAATTGGAAACTTGGCTGGTATTCTTTGTGCTTTATTTACTTACAACGACCAATATAAAAAAAATACAATTTTGATTGGGTGGGTGAGCCGTAATTTTGGGTAGACTATGCCCACCCTTGCCCCCTGCTGCCGTCGGCTCTGCTTGAGGGTGACAACCTCAGTTCCTAATCTTATTCCACACCACAAAACAAGGATTTTTTTTTTTTAAAACAAAGCCTAAAACAGATGATTATCTGAATCAGGTGCAATTTATTAGGCTTGGAGCTAAACTCTGAAGGGTTGTGGACCTCCAGGAAGCTGTGGTTTAGAAGGTATGATGTGATGAGCGTAATTCATGCTCTCCGAACTCCCGTTGTGTCTGTTGAAGTGAGACTAGCTCTCATATCGATATCGTATATGAAAATGAGCAGTGCACAGCATTTTTCTAACCCACTGGGACTGATTAAATAATGAGTAAAATATCCTCCAGCTGTGCTCAGGAAAAAATATATATAGATTGCTTTGCTAGCTTTATAGCGTTAGCATCTGGTTCATGGTCATTTTATGGCTGTGCTTTCCAGATCCAGATAAATCTGTTGCTTATCCGAGATCACCGATTTAATTTCTTGGAGACGGTTTTAAGCCCTTAACTAGATAAAAGAATCATGTATGTTAAAAAAAAGTTAGGAAATCTAATTAAAAGAAAAGACAGATGTTCTTTAGATGTTCAGGACATTCCATAAAATTGTGTTTTAACACAAACGTCAGTTTGATATTTATTTTAGGAATGTTGCATGTAATTAGCTTTAAAGCTGATTTTCTGGGCTTCTCATTAAAAGGATTATTCTAACCTCGGAGTGGTTCATTCTCTGGGACAGGGATTTTAATAGGATGTAGAGCACTTTTGCTTGAAATGGCACGCTTGTCTGTAAACATATTGGCATAATAAGATTACGTCGAAATAAAAATAAATCAAAGCAGAAATAAATATGTGGCTAAATAAATGATATCCTGGTAAAGCAATGAATGAACATAAGATTATGACTCTAATAGAAGTCCCTGAGTTACAATTATCATGTTAATCACACCAGTGGTAGTGCAGTGGTTAAGGTGTTGGAGTACCAGCTTAAAGACCAGGGTTCGATTTCCAGCACTACCAAGCCAACAATGCTAAGCCCCTGAGCAAGGCCATTAACCCCCAATTGCTCAGTTGTAGAACAGGGAATAATGTAAATTGCTCTGGATAAGGGCATCTGCCAAATTTAAATATTTACTTTCATTTTAAGCAAATAGCCTTCACCCTGATCCAATTAGCTTTTTTTTGGCATCTTCTTCTTCTTCTCCTTTCAGCTGTTCCCTTTTTGTTTAACGGGTTTCTTGCTTTAATAAAAATGTTTTTTATCCTCAATACATGTAATGTCTCTCTGTCTGTAATTCCACATTGTGTTATATTGTGTTATTGGTGGTTTCTATAATTGCTACGTGATAGTGGTGGTATGAAGAGGTGTATCAGGCGGGCAATTCCCCACTGGAGGCCCAGGTACCAAATGCACCGCCCGCCACTGGCCCATGTTTCTGTAATGTGATTTTATAAATATACACAGGATATCAGAGTGCAGGTCGTATACAGTGACCAGCTCTATACTCGCTTTGTAAAAAATTTATTTGGAGGTGGATGAGTCTCAGAAATTAGAGATAAATATAGACCCTGCAGATTTTCTTGTAAAATGGGTCATGGGAATAATTTTAATTAGCATGTTTTATGCTAATGAGCTGTCATTTTCTCTTTTAAAATGGTTTCTGTTCGTATTTTCTGGGTATCTGCTTGGAACACATTATGGCGGGTTTGGGAATTTAAGAATGTGAGTTTCTCTACAAACAACAGATTGTATAGTTATAAAAAAAAAACTATTATTAGAAAATAAAGGGCAATATGTGGCAGGTCGGCCTTGTTAATGAAAAAGGTGTCACATCCTCAAAGGTCACAAACACCACATTACAGAATGCAAGGGCTCAACACACAAAAATTCTAAAAAATTCCAGAAATCACAGAAGGCAACTTGTTTACAGCTACGTGACTTATCTCTCTCTTATACACACACACACCTCTTACCAGACACCCTTATCCAGAAAGACTTCATCTCAATAAGCTGTTGAGGGTTTAGGGCCTTGCTGAGGAACCCAGCAGTGGCAGCTTGGTGGTGCTGGGAACTGAACTCACAATCTTCTGATCAGCAGTCCATCACCTTAACCACTAAGCTACCACTCCTCATGAACAGCTAACTACATACAGTGGTAGCTCAATGGTTAAGGATTTAGACTGATAATTGGAAGATTGGGGTTGGATTCCTAGCACCACCAAGGTGGACCCCTGAGCAAGTCCCTTAACCCTAATATAAAGATATAAATGTTACGTCACTTTGGATAAGGACGTCTGCCAAATGCTGTAAATGTAAACTTCTATGAGGGAAGTGGTAGCTCAGTGGTTTAGGTGTTGGACTGCTGATTGGAAAATATATGCAACACCACCAAGCTGCCATTGCTGGGCCCCTGAGAAAGACCCTTAATCCTGAACTGTTCCGTTAGATAAACAGATATAAATTACTCTGGATACTTTTGCCACATGGGGTAAATGTAACTGTTTTTTTGTCCCTGTCCTTTTTGATTTGGAAGTTTGTTTTTTGTCATGTTGGTTTATTACCTGACCCACATCTGTGTTTTGACCTGCAATTTTAATTTTTCTGTTTTGTCTTTATTAAAGTGTTTAGCAGCAATTGCATCTGTCTATAATTTAAAATGCCGTGAAAAAAGGGTTAGAAAGGCCAGATGGGTTTAGGCGGACAGGAAATAATGACTCTTTACAGTCATGGTGGACGAACAAGCGTCTCAGTTAGCATGTTAAAACGTTATGGTTAATGGAAACAAAAGCTGACGAGCCATCAGATTTTTGCCTTCAGTCTAAAGTCTAAGGGGCAAAAATCTGGGGCAACATTGGTCACAGTCCTCCAAAATCTGGACATTTTTATACATGCTTACAAGAATAACTTTAAATGTGTGTGTGTGTGTGTGTGTATTTCTTAGTGACAATTTTCTAGAGCTGACATTTGTCTTAACGCCTCTACAAAGTGTTTTCTTTTTATTTATTTATTTTCACGAACTGTTTGCTTTACCAGCCCTGACGCATTGCACAACATGGCTGTTTCTCATGATGAGGCCTGATCATGTGGATCTCCTCCAGTTCCCAGTTAATCTCCTAAAAACATGGCAGTAAATAAATCGATGGCTCTAAATAACCTATATGTGTGAACCCACGTATGACTATATGTGCACGGTGCCTTGCTATATACTACTATATACTTGCTATACTGCAATGAGGAATGAGCAAATAAGCAGGTATTAAAAATGGATGAATTGATTCTAAATGAAGAAATGATTGTTGGTCTACCAACGATTAGAGCGATTAGAGACAGAGACTGTGGGAAGAAAATACAGGTTGATGGTTATGACATTGCACAGTTAAAGAATGATCAAGATTTTTTTAATGTTCTTATATGAAAAAAAAGTCTACAGGACAAGACAGGACGCAGAACGTCACATTAGGATCCTGTTGTCTAATGAGTGTTAGTCTTTTGTCTTGTTAAAATAGCATGAACATGAACACCTAACACACTAATTGGCAGCCATGCATCAATACCTCAGTGTCAGTGGCTTCAGGCGAGATTTTCCATGCATGCTGCTCTGTTCATTGTAAACACCAGATAAATGAACAGTGACCCAACAGTGGCAGCTTGGCAGCACTGGAAATCGAACCTAAATCTTCCAATTGAACATCTTAAACACTGGGCTACCAATACGCTAATAATAATAAGGCATAATAAAGTCTTGAAGCTATTGCCAATAATGTAAATATAGACATTAATACACACATGAATTAAGCTACATTGGTTCTTGTTCTGCATCTACAGACTAAACTAAATATATATTTCAAAAATGGCATCTGTGACATTTTAGCCCACTTTATTCATTAAACCCTCTCAAAAAGCTCTGAATCCTAATAACAGCTTCTCCCGATCAGCTCTTTAAACTAGCTGGCAGTGTTATCAAACTTAGTTCTGTGCTATTGTCGATTTATCATAATCACTACTTTGGTCCTATGCAATTATTTAAGTGCGAAAGGTCAATTAAGGCATTTAAATTGAAACAGAGCTGAAATGTGATCTAGAGCTCCAAAAACTGACGTGGGTAATGAAATGAAAAGCATCACACCGAGTTAAATTAAGCCTGCAGATTAAAAAATTAACACCATAAACCAACAATGAGAAACAGGCAAATTTCCCAGACTTAAACAAATACTAGGGAACAAAAATGCTATACATATTATTTGTTTTGTAAAATAAAAATGACTGAAAATCATGTTACAAAACATTGCACTATTTTAGCTATTAATTTTTTTTACATCCTAAACACTTTGGGTTTTTTTTTTTAATCAGATCTGCATCCCAAATAAAATAATACACAATACACAATCCGGAACCTGGCTGTGCTTTTCCACTGGAAAATGTCCTGATCCGGTCCCCAAACTGGCCACTAAACATTACTTGTCTTGAGTAAGAAGTGATAATGTTGGTGGGCGGAGCTTCAACCACAGACCCCAGTTTATCAGGCGTCATATTTAAAATCCAACGCTAGATAAATAAACAAGAAGAATAAAATCTGTCAGTTTATTAGTGGTGTACTGAAGAAACCAGCTCTCCTCACAGTCAGCTAGAAAGTGCACGAGGAAATAGCAGGGGAATGGCAACCGCAGAGTTTTAACTAAACAAGTTTAATTACTAAAGGTAGCAAATGATTATTTGCGGGTTCTGCTTCCCGCCAATGCAAACACCAGTCCGACATAATCCAGGCTGGAAAAGTGGTACTATTAATGAAAAATAAGCCATTTCCTATTCAGTAATAACTGACATTAAACAGTTGAAGCGTACAACCCGAAAAATTGGGACATCTTTTAAAATTGAAAAAAACCGAAAGCTAAAAGACTTTTAAATCACATGACCCAATATTTTTAAAAGACAGCATTTATGATGGTATAGAGGTGCATAAGTACATATGGTATGTGCAGCTAGCATGCTTTAGAAGTCACTTTAAATGCTGAAAGGTATATAAAATGTTTTAGAGTAACATATGCTCCCCTCCAGACAGACCTTGTGTATTTTAGCAGGACAATGCAAAACCACATACTGCAGCTATTAGAACAGAATGACTTCGTAGTAGAAGAGTCTGGGTGCTTTTACTTATAGAGAACATTTGGCGCATCATTCATTCATTTATTTTCTATACCCTCTTATTCTCTAATTCAGGGGCACAGGGATCTGCTGGAGTCTATCCCAGCCATCTCTGAAAGGGTGAAAGGCAGGAGGGGGACACCCTGGACAGGTCGCCAGTCTATCACAGGGCCACACACACACACACTCACACTCACTCCTATGGGCAATTTAGAATCACCAATCAATCTAACATACAAGTTTTTGGAGTGTGGGAAGAAACCGGAGAACCCGGAGTAAACCCATGTGAGCACAGGGAGAACATGCAAACTCCACACAGAAAGACCCCTGTCTGGGTATCGAACCCGGGATCTTCTTGCTGTTGTGCTAACCACTAAGCCACCGCGCTGCATTTAGTGCATCATTCAACTAAAAATATATATTAAAGACGACCACAAACTCGGAAAGTGGTAGCACATTGGTTATGGTGGTTAAGGTGCTACTAATTGGAAGATTGTGGGTTTGATTACCAGCACCACCAAGTTGCCACTGCTGGGCCCCTGAGAAAGGCCTTTAACCTCCAACTGCTCAGTTTTATAAAATAGATAAATGTAAGTCGCTCTCACTAAGGGCATCTGACAAATGCTGCAAATGTAAATTCAAACTCTTCAGCAGCTGAAAACCTGAATCAGACAAGTATCTCGATGTCCAGACGTCTTCAAACCGTTTTGAAAAGATGATGAAAGATGAGATGCTGCACTTTTTTTGTGGATAAAAATGTAAAAATTCTTACTTTAAACATTTAAGTTATCTATGTTCTATTGTGAATAAAATATTAGCTCATGTGATTTGAAAGTCTTCCAACCTTCCTAAATCCTGAGTCTCTTTACTGTAATGAGAAACTAAGATTAGTGTAAGGGTGTAGTTGGAATTGTACCATTTTCATACTTCTTCAGACTAAATCAGGCCGCTCTGAGAGCAGAATCTCCAAGAGGGCAAATATATTGAGTCCAATAGGTTAGATAAAACAGAAATACTTTTTAAATAAGAACACGAAACACAACGAAATTCTTAATTCGGCTTTGGGGGAAAAAATAAGAGTTTAAAACCCACACTAAATATCTAGTGACCCATGAGTACTCAGCACTCATTTACGGCATTTGGCAGACGTCTCTATTCAGAGCGACTCACATTTATCTCGTCTATACAACTCAGTAATAAGGGGTTAAGGGCCTTGCTCAGGGGCCCAGCAGTGGTAACTCGGCAGTGCTGGGAATCAAACCCCAGTCCTCCGGGTATCAATCCAATACCTTAACTACAAAGCCACCATTTTCCCCGTCATTATATTTTCTATAAAAACGTTAACTGCATTTACAACATAAATAAGTTTTTAAAGTTTTTCTCTATGCATAAACAGCCACAGTCTCACCATATTTCCCTTTTTTCATTTTCTTATAATATCCAGACACCCATCTCCCCAATCCCAACCTCTATAATGGCCACATAAAGCAAGATTGAATTGTCAAGACCAAACAGTCCACTCGCTCTGCTTTACGCCAAGCTTAATCTAGACAATGCTCTCAGTGCTCCTTAATACAGTGGCTCTGAGCGGAATTTTTCATTATAAAAGTACCGCGTGTACGAGATGAGTATGCGGCGCTGGCTAAAAAAGAGGCAAGTTCTGAATGCATGAATATAAATCATTGATGAGCCTTTAAAGACATCCCTATTGGAGATTTTTTTGTCTTCCTTACAGAGACCGTCTGTCGTAGTCTACAGATCTGACAGCAGAGTGCTTGCCGTAATTTTGTTGCAGGTGTCGGCGCGGTCGGACTCAAAACAAGTCCTCATTAGAGGAGATTTGATCTCAGCTGTGGGCTTTGTCCGCTCCGAGTTAGAAAGCTTGACTCGTCTTCTTATGCGGATTAGCTGCACACTATTGCAGCATCTGGGTTGTTTGTTCACCGTGTATGTCTATAAGAGCTTCTTCTTATGAAATTCCACAGGAAATGACTTGCATACAAATTCTTATATTAACAAACTTTGCAAAAAACTTTGTCAAGTCTAATTTATAGATCACTTATAAACATGATTAGTCTAACAGTTGCATACCTTATTAGCATACATTTTTATTTCCAATGCCGTTGAACCAGTGGTGGGCCGTCAGGGCCAGCAAGATCATCTCTGGTGGCTTAAACACTGACCAGATCAGAATCACTGACCTACATTTACAAATTAAACTCTATATTTGTTCCATTAAATGGTATTAATTTATTTCCAACAGTTTATTCTCTTCATTTCGTAGTGTTTCTCTTGCTGCACTGCTTCCAGTACGTGTATGTGGATGTTAGATTTTTTGTCCGATTTGTTGATCAGATTTCAGTTTCTATGTGTTGCCATGTTAATCTAATCTGAATCAGTAGTGCTGCCTCAAGTTATTTTACAATAAGATCAGCATTTTCCCATCTTCTGATTGGTTGGTCAGAGCAAAACTTTTACAGCCAATTTGGACTAGCATAACATGTCTGTAGCGAACTGTACACATTAAAACATTTGAGTTAAAAAGATTTTATGCCAACAATGGCTGACAGACAAGAAAAAATTGACTTGGTCAAGGACAAACGTAAAAATCCATTTTCATGGCGGACTTTTCCAGAAAAGCTAGATCGTGAGGAGAGGCTAATCCTGAAGCTAACTAGGTTGTCTCAGCCTGGCAAAGGGTTCGTTCGCCACCCCCAGACCTGTGCCTATAAGCAGTACCACTTACCTCTAAGGAGTTCCCACTGAAAGCCCAGGTACCAAATGCATGGCCCACCAACGTGTTAAACAAAACGCAATAATGCAGAGGTGCTTCAACTGTTTAGACTAGCAGTGCTTCGGATTTAAAGCTGAAAACTTTAACAACATTACAGTGCTGATCACTGATAAGCCAAGTTGAGTCTTAACCAGAAAGATTTTGTTTTATAGCTGCTTGAACTTTCTGTCGACGGCTACCACGGTTGGGCCCCTGAGCAAGGCCCTTAACCCTGCTCAGTTGTATAAATAAGCTAAATGTAAGTCGTTCTAATTAGAGCGTTCCATCAAATGCTGTAAATATAAATGCATTATTCTTTGTCATTAAAAGTCTGTTAAATTTGTGAAAAAAAACTGTTTTACACGTTTTCTTTGTAAAGAACAACTAACCGTGAAAGCTGTCTTAGCTACTTCTAACACCATTAGCTTACCAGATAAGCGAACATTTGCTGAACAAATTCAGAGTCTAACCCTTTTGAATTATTTGCTAAACGAATTCACGTTCGAATCCTTCTAAATCATTTGCTGAACAGATACTTAACTAAAGTTCACTCAACAAATTGATAGAAACCACCGGAACCTCACACGAATCAGTTCTCACGAATTTTGACCTTTATGTTTCTGTCCACGCAGAAACTCAGTCAGCTTCTTGTTCCTACATTTACTAGACTAACAACAACTCGGAACAACTAAATGATGTTTGTGTTTATCTACGTTGCTGTTAGCAACAAGAAAACTTAGGAATCAACCAAAGAATCTGGATGTAAATGAAGGTTTTTCCTAAATTCCAATTCAGCGGAAGTCTCAGTTTAGGAACTAAGGAATTTACCGAATGTATTGGAAATCTATGATTTCATGACTGACAGGTTCATTCACGCTTTGTATTGTTGACAGACAAGCAAGTTTAACTTGGAAAAAAGAGAAAAAGTATGGAGAATAGGGTTCTCTTAGAGTAGAGAAAGTTTTAGGATACAAGTTCACCTCTATAACATTTTAAACTCAGTTTTCTTTCACCCTTTATTTCTGCTTATGAAGAAATATAACCCCAACACATTGTTTAAACGATATCCACCTTCATAATTCTGAATTAGTCCTCCGCGTCGTAAGGATGAAGATCAAGTAAGTGCCAAAGTGCTCTAAGCTTTTGTCTTATTTTTTAGCCGACATCATGAATTCAACAGCAACAAGTCGACCGCATGGTGCCTGTGCTGCTTCGGTGGCTGCTTATGATGATCTATGGAAATGTAATGAGATAAGTTTGATTTAAACTTGCAGAGTAGGCAGAATGCTAAAACTTTAAAATCTGCTAACCAACCCTTAAGTCCATAAGTGACAATAGTGTAAATAAATCAACACCACAACAATAGAACAGGGTCACAAACCAGGAAACACTACAAAGAACATTATGTTGGGGCTAAAATAAATCTTCGTATGCTATGAAAAAATAATGTGTTATTATTTATTATGGCATCTACATAAGCACTTGTCTTATTGGTCTGATGACCGACCAATACATAATATTTTCTTCGCAAATAAGAATACATGTTAAATAGCAATACATCTGAAAGCTTTTCGGTGTCGGGTTGATGTCTATTAGGCAACATGACATCCTATATAAGCCTTTAATGACTTCTAACTTAGCAGTGTAGAAATATTTACACTGTATTAAAGGGTATTCCAGTGCAGCCAAAACCTTTATAAGAGTAAGACGGAAATTTAGAGATAAGCGGTTTCTAGACACGGGTAATGCAAAGGCTTATGAAAGTCAGATAGTATTTGTGAGAATTAACTAGTAGCTATAACTGCCCAACACTGGTAATGACAATTTAAGGATAATTTTTTTTAAAGGCTACATGACGCCTACAAAACCTCATAATGAATACTGACATAACAACAGAGCTAAAAAATCAACTTCCATTAGCAAGAGTTGATTCGTTCTAAATCATGTCCTGAACGGATACCGAGTCAAATACTTTTGAATCATTTGCTGAATGAATTCAGAGTCAAATCCTTCTGAATCATTTGCTGAACAGATACTTAATTATAGTTCACTCAAGGAATTGATAGAAACCACAGGAACCTCACACAGTCCTACAGTTACCAGGTACAAAGATACCAAATGTTGTAAATGATAGGATAGAACGGAGATGAACTAGGGGAGAAAGAGGGGGTTTGGGACCAGAGAATACCCTAGCTGGGGTAAAATCTGGCTTGCCGGAGCTCAACAGCGCATGAGAGCCAGCGCCTTTACCTACTACGCTTTTTTACTATTACTGTATTCTGTGTAAAGCTTCTTTGACACAATGTCCATTGTAGAAAGTGCTAAACTAAGAAAAAAAAATTGAATTCTATTACTAGATAGAAGTAAGTCAACTAAATCCAGTAGCACCTGACTGTCGTTACACGCTTATAACAACTGACTTTGTAGCTCAGAGATACATAATGTATGTGATTGTTTTTTGTATGTTATTCGTAGGGAAAGTGGTGGCTTAGTGGTTAAGGTGTTGGACTGATAGCATAGTACCAGGGTTTGATTCCCAGCACCACCAAGCCACTACTGCTGGGCCAATGAGAAAGGCCCTTAACCCCCGATTGCTCAGTTGTATAAAGGAGATAAATGTAAGTCGCTCTGGATAAGGACGTCTGCCAAATGCTGTGAATGTGTGTGTATGTGATAATTTTTAACACAGTTCTAACATCACCTAGAAAGCATGAATTTAAATGATATTTAAATGATCGAAAAAAACACCCTAAATTAGACAACGATAATCTGTTTACACATAGTTCCTAGTTCTTACGTAGACAGTGTCTACAGTTTATAAACTATTTCTTAAAAAAAAAAAAGCTTTTTATGTGTGTTATGTAGCCTTATAAACACTCTATAAAGCTCAGGCAGATGAACTGGATACATGTGATATATACCAATACTTGATATCTGACTTACAGCCTGATAAATGATAGCTTTAAATCATAAAGTATAGAAATTCATAAAATAGATTTCCCTTTTAAGCCTCCTACATAAAAAATCCTTCACAAGAAGCTTTAGCATAAAAAAGCTAGCAATCTGAAAAGCGAGGTTTTTCTAGTCATTATGCGATTAATTAGGGCGTCTGATGGCAGGAATCGGTGGAGTGTCAGCCAGTTGTTTTCTCTGTTTCCTCCCGATTATGTGACACCTTGGCAGAGGCACTCATGCACCAGAATAAAAATGACTCCTGTGGGGACTTGATGCTCTCCCCGAGTCTTTTTTTTTTTTTTTTTGCTGTGAGCATCACACGGCAGGTGTGGAATTTTAATGAAGCTGAACAGAGAATCAATGGGGAGGCTTTGCGTCACCTGCGCAACCCATCGCCACTCATTGTTAAACAGTATCAGAGCGCAGTGCAGTAGATTAAGACGTGAAATGATTAGCATTTCAACCAAATCAGGGGTTTTTTTAATTCAGGAAAGGATTAATTTATTTAATCCATGGGGGGATTGTGCAACAATGTGCCACATTCAAACATTGTCAAATTTTAGATTAAAATATATCTCTAATATTCCTGTGTGAGTGTGTAAGGTTGTTTGTCTGCATGTGGCCCTGCGATAGACTGGAGACTGCCTTTCGCCCAATGACAGCTGGAATAGACTCCGGCAGATCCCTGTGACCCTGATTAGGAATAAGTGGGTTTATGAAGGGATGGTGGGATGGATGAATGGATGGATATAAAATATTCCTGACTAAAGATAAAATGATGCTGATGCTGATGCTGAGACTCGCTACGTTTTTTTGAGCTTCAGACCTCAGCCATTTTTCCCAGGCTTTACTTTAATGTGTGATGTGTGTCCATCCTCTCGCTACCGACTCCAGTTTACCTGTTGAAGGTGAAGCGACTGAAACATCATTCCAAGTCATGGCAGAACTGCTGGGAAATTGGTGCTAGGATATCTCCTTCCATAGTCTTCTCCAGAGTGACTTTAACTAGTCAAATGTTGTATCCAACTGAGCAGTTAATGGTTAGGTGTCTTGCTTTGGGGCCCTAAAGTGGCAGCTTGGTGTTGCTGGGATTTAAACTTATATTCTTCCAACAAACCATTTTAACTTAGGTTTGAAATACACAATTACAATATTTACATTTCCGGCAATTGGCATTGACCCAAATTACTTTTTTAAAACCAGTCAATGAGGATTAGGGGCCTTGCTTAGGGGCCCAACAATGTCAGCTTGGTATTGGTGTTAGGAATTAAACCAACACCTTAGCCATAAATCTACCAGTTCCCTTACACCGCTTTCTCAGTGGTTCTACTTAAGGTATAGTAGACATACCAAACTTCTGTGGGAATAAAATCCTGAACCACTGGATATGTATGACATTCAGTGACGTACCGTGGGTTTTCGTTCAGGGCCTTTGGCAAGCAACTGTAAACCGCTTACACACATTTTACATATCTGTTACAGCTGATCCAGATATATAAATAAAATAATGCGCATATTATACACTGCTGACATTATATGGCAGAGTCTTGTTTCTTCAAAAGGAGACGCTTCACGCTAAGAGCTACAAGCTGATTGTTACTTACCTCTTGTGTAGTTCTTCTACGTTCTGAATTCCAGAGTCCTGTCTCCGTAAATCCACAGCACTATGACCTAAGCTGGTTCCTGGCGTACTTGCCATGGTTCCCAAAGCCATTCAAGGCACTTCGACTCTAAGCTGGTTCCCGGCGTCCTTCCCGTGGCTTCCGAAGCCACTTCAAGTATCCGGCAGCTCCAAATAGACATTTTAATTAACGCACCCGTTTGGGTTTTAACCCCAGACTGTTGTGTCTGTCTGGTGTGTCGTAACAACTACATCCACCATGTTGATATTGTCACGTGACATGCGACGTTGGAGCAGTGCGAATTTAAAGTTGAATAATGTTTATTCCGAACGATGTTAAACGAGTGCAATTTAACCACAAGAAACAATGTTTTTTTTGTTTAACGCACCTGAACATTGTAGCATCACCGTTTTACGACCACATGGGATAGTAAAGTGTACATCATATGCAAACCTCAAAATTCAGGTGGGAGTAGCGGGGCATCCGGAAACTTTTTACACACTACTGAGAATTCAATTCACACACTCATTTTTGCATAGGATATATTATGAAAGTATGCAATTTCAGACAAAGCCCAGTGGGGATTGTAATACAGCCTCTAATGTTTAAAAGATATCACATGAATGAAATGCATTCGTCCTCTTCCTCTTCTGCTCGTTCTCTATTTCAGGACTGCTACTTTTTCTTGCAAACTCCACAAAAGAATTTCCCTGCTGCTGTCCGCCTGCTCATTTCACTCCATATTCTTTAACCTTGACATTTCTCTTTGCCATCTGCTGCGAGTCTGCTCTCCTCATCTTTATTTTCACTCATGCCCAAGGAGTTGTGACATGGAGCAGAGTCACAGTGTTAAACTGTCATTGTCCTGAGGCGCTGAAATGTAATTTAATTAGAAGATCAGCAAAGTGAGTGAAAGCGATAACTGCAGCACGGTAGTCACTCAAGATTTTTTTTCTCTGTCAATCCTTGTTTTGTAATTCATCATAGAAGACAAATACAAATAAAAAAAATTAATTTTAACCTAATGATCAGAATGTCATGAGCTTAACTCTTAAGCTCCAAAAAATCTGCATTGATAGTAAGTCTCTTTAGAAAGTCATTGTTGTGTTCCTCAGGTAAAAGCTTATGGACCTGGAAGTGATAACCTTCTCTGGGGCCACCAAAGAAACTGCTCTGGTCGTCTTCTTGGTGGTCTGAGAGACAGGTCTTTGTACATAGCCATTGTATGCAGGCATGCACCAGCTTACCTGCTGTGGGAGTATGGTGCTCAAAAGCTGCTAAATAGCCTGATACTTATGTTGACTACAGAACCGTTACACGTTGGTGTGGAGGTCTGGAAATAAGTGTCCCCTAGGTGGAGGCTGTACCTTGGTGGTGCTGTACCTTGGTGAAGGCTGTACCTTGGATTTCAGGAAGCACTTATTCAACTTACTCTTTGGGCAAACATTCCTACTTGGTGACCTGGGTTCGATTCTGGCTAGGGGCTTTTCTAGTCTCACCTCCTCTATTTCACATCTGATCTGTCTCTTCAATAAAGGCCCAAAAACTATATTTATGAATCAAAAGCTCACACTGCTCATAGTTGGCCTCCCCCAAGAGCTGACTGAGCGTTCTTCTCTTCCAACTAAACATCACACAGCAAATGTGTATCCGAGTCTATTATAAATCATGGACATGGAAAAGCAGACTGTTTGTATTGCCGCCTGCTCGTCACTGTAGCTTCTCGTTCAGACAAATTTTTATCTCTTATATTTCATTTATACACATTCCCTGAATAAAAAAAGATATCGCAGTAAGGTGCGGCAGATGTTTAAATAGCATAACTTCCTGGTTGATGACATCACCTGCCTGTGACATTGAATGATCGACAGAACAGATTTCAACCTTTTTTGTACCTCAAGGCCAAAGGTGTTATCTTTAACTATTAAAATTCTGTCTACGTTATCCAAACAGAGGAAAAAAATACAGAATTCATTGGTTTATACTAATAGAAAACCAGTGTAAAGAGACTTTTTGACCATTCGAACACAAACATTTGTATTGGCACATTAATTCATTTATTTATCTTCTATACCTGCTTATTTCCTAATTCGAGATCACAGGGATCTGCTGGAGTCTATAACAGCCGCCTCTGAAAGAGTGACAGGCAGGAGGGGGACACCCTGGCAAGGTTTTTAGACTGTGGAGGAACCTGGAGTAAACCCACACAAGCACAGGGAGAACATGCAAACTCCACACAGAAAGACCCCTGCCTGGGAATCGAACCTGGGACCTTCTTGCTGTGTGGCAACCGTGCTAACCACTAACCACATATTTTGATTAATTGTATACATTGACAATAAAGTATTTCTTCTGTCTGATGTTATCACGGATATGTGGAAATTTTCTCCACCAGGCCACCATACCGATTCTGGTGAAAGGCGTCTTTTTGTTCTCTAGGCCATGTGCTTTTTGTGTGCATTGTGATTGTTTTGTAAGTCTTGTCATGTGTTTACCACTGTCTTGCTATTGGTTGTTCCTTAATTTTTTTCTGTTGATTTCAGGTGTTGGCTTGGTTGGCTTGATAGTGGTGGGGCTCGAACTCCAGATCAACAACTCAGCGCCTTAACTATTTGAGCCACCACTGCACATATTACATTGTAATATGGACATGTCCACGTCTCTGTGTCATTAAGAGAAAGCGAACCTTGTGCATCTTTTTTGTCCGGTGGCGAAGTGGGTAATTCTTAGAAATTAGGATAATCAAAAGTCTTGTTAGTTTGCATTTAAGCACATCACTGCGACTCCACCCGCCACATACATAAAAAGATACTTAGTAGTACATTAAAACCGGCATTAAAATTATAATATTTCCTATATTTCCATTGATACGGCTTTCATTTATAAAATATACAACACAAGATGTTCAGATGTGTGTATGCGGTTCATTTCAGTGGTTTGCCTTCTTATATATCTTGTATAACACACACTTTTAAAGAGATGATACAACTCTCTGAATTTCCAATGTGCTGATCTTACTGTTTTTTTATTCACACACTGTTTTTTATTCACACACTGTTCATTCTGCAGTCTACAAAGGCAGAGTGCATTGGGGTTCTGGTCTCAGAGCTGCTCAGCTCATATATTTGTCTTGTCTCTGTGGCTTCATATAAAGAAACTGAATTTTTTTAGGAAAGAAACTGGGTGGACTTTTAGATTTGTGGAAATGAATAAACTGACACTATGTGGGACAGAAATTTTATTATTAGTAGTAGTAGTGGTAGAAGTAATAGTGGTAGTACTATCATCAATATCAACGACTAAAAAAGGAATAAATTAAAAAAAAAAGATTTGGTGGCCAGGTCAGACCTGGTGGCCAGGTCTTCGCCTGCAGGACCCGGTCGGGCACAGCCTGAAGGAGCTACGTAGGTCCGCCTTCCAGTAGGCCCACCACCCGCAGGAAGGAGCATAAGGGGTCGGCGCAATGTGGTTTGGGCAGCAGTCATGGGCAGGGGCTCCGACAACCCAAACCCTGGTTAAAGAATCTGGCTCTTTGGACATGGAGTATCACCTCACTGGGGGGGAAGGAGCCTGAGCTGGTGAGGGAGGTTGAGAGGTACCGGCAATAAAGCACTTCTGAATCTGAATCTAGTCGGGCTCACCTCCACACACAGCTGGGGCTCTGGAACCCAACTCCTGAAGAGAGGTTGGACCCTCTTCTACTCTGGAGTTCCTCATAGTGAGTGGCGGTAGGCTGGGGTGGGCTTGCTTATAGCCCCCCCAGCTTAGCCGCCATGTGTTGGAGTTTTACCCAGTAAACGAGAGGGTTATCTCCCTGCGCCTTCGGGTCGGAGATAGGTGTCTCACTTTCGTTTTGGCTTATGGGCCGATCGGCAGTGTGGAGTACCCGACATTTCTGGAGACCCTGCGAGGGGTGCTGTAAGGCTGTCCGACTGGGGACTCCACGTGTAAACAAAACACCGCTCGAGTTCAAGTGTTCCGGGGGTGGATGAGATTCGCCCTGAGTACCTCAAGTCCCTGGACGTTGTGGGGCTGTCATGGTTGACACGCCTCTGCAACATTGCGTGGCAGTCGGGAACAGTGCCTCTGGACTGGGCGACCGGAGGGTGTGTTCCAAATATAGGTGGATTAAACTACTCAGCCTCCCTGGGAAAGTCTATTCCAGGATACTGGAGAGGGGAGTCAGGCCGTTAGTCAAACCTCGGATTCAGGAGGAACAATGCGGTTTTCGAAACTCTCGATTTACCAGTCAATCTATGTTCCTATTCTCACCTATGGTCATAAGCTTTGGGTCATGACCGAAAGTGCGAGATCTCGGATGCAAGTGGCTGAAATGAGTTTCCTCCGCAGGGTGATGGGGCTCTTCCTTAGAGATAGGGTGAGGAGCTCCGTTACCCAGGAGAAGCTCGGAGTAGAGCCGCTGCTCCTCCACATTGAAATGGACCAGCTGAGGTGGCTTGGGCATCTATTTTGGATGCCTCCTGGACGTCTCCCTAGGGAGGTGTTCCAGGCATGCCCTACCGGAAAAAGACCCTGGGGAAGACCCAGGACACGCTGGAGGGACTATGTCTCTCAGCTGAACTGGGAGCGCCTCGGAATCCCCCCGGAAGAGCTGGAGAAAGTGGCCAGGGAAAGGGAAGTCTGGGCATCATTGCTTAGACTGCTGCCCCCGCGACCCGGCCCTGGATAAGTGGGAGAAAATGAATGAATGAATATCTTCACACACTGAATACGACATTAGTGTGCAGAAAAACAGTCGGAATCAAAACAGAGTTAAAGCCTGAATAAATCCTAGTGCGTGTGTGTGTGTGTGTGTGTGTTTCCATACATAAGTATGATTTTTTTAGAATCTTTGTTGACCTTGTGGTTTTGGTATATATTTACAATGGTACACATCTTAGTACAAGTTCATACTGATATATGAAATAAAGTCAAAACTCATATCAGTTTTTTCAGTTAGTAAGCAGGCATAGAAGGAAAAATAACGTTTTTACAAACTCAGTTTATTCCTGCTATTAAGGATAAAATTAAACCTAATAGAAAATAAAATAAATAAATAAAAAACAAATAAAAAAAACAGCAAAAATATTATAAATTATAATAATAATAATAATAATAATAATCCTAATGCGAATACTATACTATAAACTTTACATTTCTTTGTTTTTTAAATTAATAATCAGTCTATAATATTAATGGTAGGTTTATTCTAACAGTAAAAAGCAACATAACAACAAAAACATCCAGACATTTCACAATCTCTTAAAGGGAGTCTTTTAAAGGGAATGCTGCTAATCCCTATACCTAATCCTAGACACCTGTCCACAGAAGCAAGCAATCAATCAATCAATCAGATTCCAAACTCTCCACCGTGACCAAGACCAAAGAGCTGGGAATCAAATTATATTTTCCCCGAACTGTAAATTCAAGTGATTAACTTTACATTCACTCAAACTTTACATTCACTCATTTGTATTAGTGCTGCTGTTTTCCTGGGCTTTAGTCTCTAACTGGCTGGTGTCCAGATCAGACACACTTTGCAGGGTGTGTTTTCCCTTTACTGCAGGAATAAATCTGTTCTGATTGGGTCTGTTGTTCTTCATGTCCAGGCTGTCTTGCAGTATCTGTGTACTGTGTTTCGTGTTCCTGTGGAGATTCACAGCATGGTGGCCTCAGTTGGAAGTGCCAGCACCGTCCATAACAGTTTCTGGACAACTCTGTTGAATCAGTGTGTTACTTTTTGTGATTATAAATCTTAAGGCTTAGCAGTATAATGAAGCTACTTTTTGGTAAGTCAGATGTATGCACCAATTCCCAATAAGCTCCTAAAAGTAAACTTGAAATAGTGTAAATAAGGCTTAAAGTTGAGGCTGTGTGAGGCGAGAGAGCCATGAGAGCAGAAGTACAAATGAACTGACTGAGTCTCTGAAGACCGAGGTGTAAAGTTTGCACAGTACCCTGCTCAGTACCATGTTCTCCAGTGTTCCTAACCAGCAAACTTCTGAGGGAGAAGAAGTAACACACCATGTTCCTTTACCAGCATGCTCAGAATCTGTTCTTCCTCCCAAACAATATTAATTTTCAACAATTTTTATTTTTTAAACAAATACCAGGTTGTATTTTATGTGGCTTAATGGTAAACACTGTTGCCTTACAGCAAAAAGGTCGCAGGTTCATATCCCTTGCAGTTTTGTTTTTCCTGGAGTTTACTTCTCCCCATGTTTGCATGAGTGTACTCCGGGTACTCCGGTTTCCTCCCACAGGTTAGATTGACTGGTGATTCTAAAAAGGTCCATAGGTGCGAGTGTGAGTATGAGTGCTTGTTTGTCCTGTGATGGACTGGCGATCTGTCCAGGGTGACCCCTGCCTTTCAACCCATGACAGCTGAGAGAAACTAGCTGGACATCTGCTAGACTCCAGCAGATCCCTGTGACCCTGATAAGGAATAAGTGGGTATAGACAATGGACAGACTGGTGGATTTATTTTATGTTGGTAACGGTTTACATTTTTAAATTCTTTTTCTGAAAAATAATATGGAAAAAAATGTAACCTTGAATCTGCAAAGCAAAAACTCGATGAATTTCCCGTGTGAAATTACACTGTTAAGACGTCTTTCAGTACTGGTCAATAAATGCTTCTTGAAATAGCTTACTACATAATCGTACATGTATAAATGATAAAGTGGCTCATATTGAGAACTCTTTGCTCCTTGCTTCTTTACTTTTCTCAACTGTTATAAGATTTTAACTTTTTATTTTTTTGGCACAAACACTTGTGAACTGAATTACTACAAAAATAAGTTTTTCCTCCCACTGCCAGCAGCGTACATTGCAGAGATAAGAAAACACAGCTGTTTACATTCAAAGAGACAAGAAAGAAAATGCCTCTACCTGCTTCATAAACTGCCACAGACGTCTACAAAAGATCACGGTTCTTGAGACAAAATTACTTGCTGGACTTCCTAAACACAGAGCACAGCATCATGGACCACCTCTGTGTACAGCCAGTGAGTCCCATGAATCTATCAAACCCACATGAAGTGTAGGGGAAGCCGAAACTGATCGGCACACAAATCGATGGCACAAACAGGAAGCAAGACCTAAAAGTGCTCGAGACACCAGGCTATCATAAGTATCTCGTATTGCTGGAATAGCATGCTCTATTCCAGATGTGGGTTCGACAACCCCCTATATCTTAAAAACATCTAAAAAACAGAATAGGGCATCAGTGGATTAGGTAAAGCCAGCAGCTAACAGTGCTACAAAAAGGTGGTCTAGGCCAAGTAGATGGCATTGTTTAGCCCAGAGCACAGCCAAGACCAGGAAACATCGATAACAGCCTACAACTACATTTCCAAAAAAATAATTTATGTGAATAGAAAACTTCGAAACATTCTGATGAAGCCCAAGTTTGCAAATCAAATCATCATTACACGAGGGGAAGAATGACATATGGAAAGAACTCCCCGAAAGTTGTTTCAGTGAACTCATTAAAACACTTAAAGTTCAGTCACTAATCAGTGGACCACTCCCAGCAAGGGGAACAAACATCTTGTTACGGTTGCTTGGGCAAAATACATGGCTATAAAAAACCTGCAATATAAAAAGGACTGAACTTCATTAAAAATTTTATCTGTTCTGTAAAAAAAAACCCAACTGTTTATGGCCTCCACCCAGGACTTTACACCAGTTTCCAAATGGTCATGTAGCTGACACAGCCCACAAGGACACTGATAACATCACGCAGCCACATGAACCACAGCTCATAGACGCCATATTGGCTGAGCCTCATCCACAGAGATCACATATAGACTGTGATGTATTAGAACAGCTTCAACAATCAACATCCAAGGAGACTTTTCTGGAAAACAGCCATGAAAGCCAGGACATTTTTCAGTTCCTGGAAATGCCACTGCCTCTTTCGCCAGATACATTATCCCTCTCTCCAGCAGGGCTTTCAGAAAAAAATGAAAAAACTGGAATCCACTGGGACCAAACTCTCCCACTCTATAACTGCAAGCCCCCAGATCAACTAAAAAAAGGCAGGCGTCGCAACCACCAAATCTTGTCTACCCAGGTTGCCCTCCTCCTCTTCGGGCATTTCCACAAACCCCCTATCTGTTGTAGGTGTACCAAAATAGTGAAAAAGTGGTAGCACGGTGGTTAAGGTGTTTTACGGCTGATTGGAAGATTGGGATTCGATTTCCAGCACCATCAGGTTGTCACTGCTGGGCCCCTGAGCAAGGTATAAGCTCTGGATAATATCGATAACAGCTTTCGGTGATATATGTGTCATTTGCCCCTGCTATAATGGCAGCAACAATAAAAAATGTTTACAGAACGAGCAGGTACCCAGTGTGCCTGGATCTCTCTCTATGTTTTATCAGGTGATAAAAAGTTTAAGGCCGTCTCAAGACATGCAGCCAACCTATCTAATCGGTGGCCAATCATGCACCAAACAAAGATTGCTGTGTAATGCTGTCAAGTTACCAATTGAAATATCCGTTTACTAAAAAACAAATGATTTTTGATCAGTGACTTCATAACCGCAAACAACCTAGATTTTAAGTTTCTAAATAAAACGTGGCTGGAAGACAGCTGCAGTGCAACAGTCCTCAATGGGGAAACAGCGCCCCCTAACTTTTTTTTTTTTCATGAGTGTATTTAGAGCTGTTAGGAGAGGTGGAGATGTAGCTTCTTAATGCAAGCAAGTACTTGTCTTTTAAGTACTTGGGTATTGTACTGAAAGGTGCTATACACACATCATTTCCGGACTTTCAAAAAAACTCTTTAGACTTTGTTGGAGACTTACCTAAAATATTATCAGTGTTTTTCTCAGAGTTTGACTGTTTAGCTATAGTTGGAGATTCGCATATATAATGCTTATATTAATACTACAAAATAAACTATAACCTTTTTAAACACAATCTTGTACTCATCAGGAAAAGTTGAAACATTACATCTATTGCTATAAGAAGTGGTAGTGCAGTGGTCAAGATGTTGGACTACCAATTGGAAGATTGTGGGTTTGATTCCCAGTGCCACCAAGTTGCCACTGATGGGCCCCTGAACAAAACCCTTAACCCTTAAATCGGTCAGGAGACTTATTAAAGTGATAGGGACGTCTGCCAAATTCTATAAATTTAAAGGATGTAGCACTATCTGATCACTTCTGTATTTTCTTTAATTTATTGATCTTTGCTACCACTACAGAAAGATCTGTTTCAGTCAGAAATGGATGCATTAATGAGAACCCTGATGCACTTTATGAAGGCTATATCTGCAGACGCTTTTGGTCTTCTCATTGATTCCTTAAACTCAAAAGCTGAGTGTTATTGATGATGTTGCTTCTGTGAAAGACTGGCAGGCAAAAAGCACCTTGGAGAAACGCAGCAGTAAAAAGTATGAAAATGTGACAGAGGATGAAACTTGAAATTTACTATAGCACTTTTATAGACAACCTTCATGCTCTCAATGTGGAACTAGGCAAAGCTAGACAGACCTTCTCATTTCTACTGTTGGTGGACTAACAAACCACCATAATATCAGAAATGCAATTAACACATTCTTAAATTATGCATATGTTAGAAAGATCGCCAAATGAGATCTATTGACTCTCTTTGCAAATACATTGGTTAAATTACATTGGTTGGATGTCTCAAAACTTTTGTCAGTTAAAGAAGGAGAAAACTAAAGTCACTGCTTCTGAAAACAAAGATAAAATTCTCAGGATGAATGCATACTTTGATTCTAGGGGTCAAACAACCAAAAATCAAGTTAGGAATCTTGGTGTATTTCTGGAGTCAGACTTTAGTTTCAGTAGTCGTGTTAAGGCAATAACTGAATCAGCAAACCATTTAGGGTTTTGTTTCCTGTCAGGACCTGGAGGCTCTTGTTTTTGCCTTTATCACCCATAGACTGGACTATTGTTACAGTTAGACAGCTGCAGTTTATACAGAACACAGACACCAGGATTTCAATCACATCACACCAGTTCTCAGGTCGGAACACTGGCTGCCAGTTACATTTAGGATTGATTTTAAAGAACTGTTATAAATCCTTCAATGGCCTATAAGATCTAAATACATTTTAGATATTCTTACTGAATGTAAGCAAATCAAATCACTGCTCTGACTGACCCCCAACTTACTAATCCCTAAGATGGCATATGCGAAAAAAACTAATTTTACTCTGCTATAAAAAAGTATATGTGACAAAATAAAGGCATTTACATTACATTACAATCATCTACCAGAAGAGATCAAATGTGTTAAATCATTAGCCAAATCTTTAAATGTTTTTATTTTAATTTCTCTATTTTCACTGTTGTGATTTTTGTATTATCCTTTAATTCGAGTGCATAAGAACGTTATATACACAACAGAACATTGCTTTATGATTTAGCTTTACAATTTCCTCTCTCTAAAAGACTTAAAACACTGTTCCAGCAGGAAACAAAGCTAGCTGCAAAGCTAAGGTTAGGTTTAGTGAAGATGTTCTGCATAGATAATTCACACCTTCAAAATGAACTGGAGCCTCCAGGATGCATCCTAGCATCAGGGTCTAATCTCTTTAATGCTGTTGTGAAACATTCACTGTTTTCTAGTCAAATTTTAGTAAAAACCTACAGAGAAAAGAAGAAAATTGGAGCTTAAGATAATAGCAAAGAGATGTGTTAAATGACGACATGATGTTAGATGGTGTGAGTGAAAGAATAGGACTGCGTGAAGGTAAATGATACGATGTGGAGACCCCTGAAGGAACCAGCCAAAAGAATTATAACAGCAATGATTATAAATAAAAAAACATTTTTGAGCCATTAACTAGCCTTGTATTATTTTGGAAACATATCACATATCAAAAAATATCATTTGATATTTCAGCACATAAATATACAGTATACCTGTCTACCAGTGTCATCAATCACAGCGATTAGATTGAAGAATTTTGTAGCATTTTGATACGTTATGCAACGGTTTACGACATTTGTGGAGAAAAAAAAACCTATGAAAGTATTTAATTAGAACTGAAACATTTATTAATGAAGTTTTCAAAAGTAGAGTAAACAGAAAACAAATTCTCCTGTATATTTTGAAAGATTTTCCAACCTCTTTTGGAAAACTTGCTACAGAGCTCCTGCTGACTTTGGCTGTCTCACTTCCTTTTCTCTCTGCATGCAATCCCAGACTGGCTTCCTAACGTAAAGACTGGTGCTTTAAGGGGGACATACCATCTGGTGCAGGTAACAACTCCTTGTTATCTATTCGATAAATATGGGATTTTATGACTTTGGTTATATGTGGTTGAGCTACTGACTAATGATTAGGTCGTTATATACTGTTTGTTTAATAATGAAGGCTTAAATATTTGAAATACACACATTTTCGCAAACGCTGCGAAATAATAGTTGTGTACAAAAAACGTTCCCACAACAATAATGCCCATTATATTAAAAATATTATATTAAAAGCATATCATGCATGTCTTCTTCTCCTTTCGGCTGTTCCCTTTTAGGGGTCGCCACAGCGAATCGTCTGTCTCCACCGAACCCTAGTCTCTACATCCTCTTCACTCACACCCACTAACTTCATGTCCTCGTTTATCGCATTCACATACCTCCTCTTTGCTCTTCCTCTTTGCCTTCTGCCTGGTAGCTTTATTTCTAACATCAAAAGCATATCATGCATGTATTGAGAAAGAAAAATACATGTTGTAGATAGTTATTTTGCTCAGTGGTTAAGGTGTTGGGCTGGAAGACAAATGCTGTAAATGTAAATTTACATGTAGCACAAATTTGATTAAAGTATAAAGCTAAATATTTTTTAACAATAAACTTAACAGCGGAACTTGGGATAATACGTGGTTAGAATTAGAATATATTTTAAAATTGGAATAAAAGTCCAACAAGAAACAAAGCAATAAGTCATTTAGGTAAAAGAAAAAAACTATTTAATAATTAGCATCAAACCTCGATAGTAATGAGAGGCTAAAACATGCAGAGACATATTATGTCCTGTGAATTTGATGGACATTGCTCTCAGTGTTTGTGTGCTTCTCGCTCTGGTTTTCTGCTTAGAGATTTCTGTTATCATTTGTAAGGCACAGTTGCCTGCAGTGCTGCTGGGCTTCACTTATCACTGTGACACCCAGACTTGTCGGACAAAGGAAAACTAATTCTCTGGCCAGATATTAAATGAGAGCAAGTTTCCAGAAAAAGGTCCAGTTGCTGATCTTTTCAAATGATCTCGGACAGAAATACTTGATCTTGATAGATTTTCACTACGGTTGTCAAGGGCACTGCTGAGTCGAAAGAGCCCACTTTATGGACTTGGGAGCATAAATACAAAATTGTGTCTAGTAAAATGGTTTTCCAATAAGGTATCCCACAAGGTTGTACATTAGGCCTGTTGTTCTTGTTGTTATATACATAACTTCCTGGGCATGTAATTTAGAAACATAACATTTTTACCTACTTTAGTGAAAGTAAATAGATTTAAATACTTTTTCTGACAGGTTTAGCAGCTAAGCAAAACAACCATATACAGAGGAATCGAAATACCGTTTTCATTTCCTCTCTTCAAGTTGTTGTAATTGTAATATAGAACATTTGTAATAAAGTATTAGCAGTCAGTGAAATATAGAAACAGTTTTCTATTCAATTTAATTCTATTCAATTTTATTTCTACAAAGCTTTAAAACAATAGACAATGGCCTAATCCTATTTCTACACCTTAACCAATCTCCTCTGTTTTGTGGGTTCATGTGAAGAGGTAGCAGTGTCTCGATTCTCTTTTGGTTGAAGGTGTAAAAAGTGGAAAGGTGAGGTAAGGGAAGTTCAACATACCCTTAAAACAAAGATTTTTGGGACCCCTCAAAAGTAGGGGTATGAGAAATTTCCAAAGATACACCAGCTACAGGGGCAACATGGCTGCCCAAGCAACGAAGGAGATTTACAAATGTAAAATATTTTTGCCATTAACAAGGAATTTAACGACAACAATCATTTAAACACTTCATTACATCTAATGCTGCGTTTTATTTTACCGTCATGTTCTTCAAAGAGAAGTTTTCCAAAAAAATGTTTGCTAACATTACACCAATAACTGCTGCACCACAGTCCCTCAACATATTTTTATGACGTTAATAATGTTACCTGACGACTTGACAGTATAAGTCCAGTGGTGGAGAAATTAGCTTTTTACCACTTGTATGATTACATGTACTGGTGTAGTAGTCGTGTCCCATTTCTTAGGGAAATATTTTCATCCCTAACCCTTGTCACACTGTTTCAAGGCAAAGGGGTAGGTGTGGGGGTATAAAATAGAATTGAGATTGGGCCAATGTCAAAGAAACCCATAAATGTAGAATAAAAATTACAAATTTGAAATTACATTGAGTTATTCCAAATAAGCCTGAGGCCAACACTGGCAAGAAAAATACAGCCAAGATGATTTCAGAAAGAGGCGGTAAAAGGAACCAGGTTCGTAGACTAACTATTTGTATTAAGTAACATGTAGGCAGCACAGTGGCTTAGTGGTTGGCACTGGTGCCTCACAGCAAAGAAGGTCCTGGGTTCGATTCCCCCTGCAGGGGTCTTTCTGTGTGGAGTTTGCTTGTTCTCCCTGTGTTTGCGTGGGTTAACTTCAGGCTCTCCAGTTTCCTCCCACAGTTGAAAAACATGTATGTTAGATTTATTGGCGATTATAAATTGGCCATAGAAATGAGTGTGAGTGTTGCTATGTGATAGAGTGGCAACCTGTCCAGTGTGTCCCCTCCCTGCCTTTTGCCTATTCAGCGACAGCTGGGATAGACTCCAGCAGATCCCTGTGACCCTGAATTAGGGAATAAACTGGTATAGAAGATGAATAAATGAATGAATAAATAAATGAACAAACATGTAGTGGTAAAATAAAATCTAAAATATCTATGCAGCTTTGACAGATTGAATGGATGGAACCAAATTACTTTTAAACTTAAAACTAATTCTCTGTAGAAAAAAAAAACCCACTGATTAAAAAAACCCCCCACACTTTTTCATGTTAACCCTTTTCCCCTCAGGTAATTTTTTTCTTCAATTCCGCTGCACTTCCAGTATAATACATTAATATTTATTCATTTATCAGACAATCATCATTTAAAACCAGTGTTCTGTAAAATTCTTTTTCAGTATTAACCCTTAGTTCATTTTTATTTATTAATTAATACATAAACTATTCTTCTCCTTTCAGCTGTTCCCTTTTAGGGGTCGCCACAACGAATCATCTGTCTCCACCTAACCCTATTCTCTACATCCTCTTCACTCACACCCACTAACTTCTTGTCCTCATTTATCGCATCCATATACCTCCTCTCTGGTCTTCTTCTTTGCCTTCTGCCTGGTATCTTCATTTCTAACATCCTCCCACCAATATATTTACTATCCCTCCTTTGTACATGTCCAAACCACCTCAGAGCTGTGCTACCCTGACTTTCTCCCCAAAACCTCTAACATGAGCCGCACCCCCTGATGAACTCGTTCCTAATCCTGTCCAACCTCGTCACTCCAAAAGAAAACCTCAACAACTTCAGCTCTGCTACTTCCAGCTCTGCCACCTGTCTCTTCCTCAGCGCCACTGTCTCTGAACCATACATCATAGCTTCCCCACCACTGTCTCTAAACCATACATCATAGCTGGTCTCACCGCTGTCTCTAAACCATACATAATAGCTGTCTCACCACTCTCTAAACCATACATCATAGCTGGTCTCACCACTGTCTTGAACACCTTCCCCTTGATTCTAGCTGAATTAATACATTAACTATTAAACATCTTTATTTACACACTAATTAATAGTATCCTGGTTGTAGTCAAGGTTATTGTTTCATGGCAGGTTTATCCGCTTATCTAGGGTGACTTACATTTATTTATCTCTTATACAACTGAGAAATTGGGCGTTATAGGCCTTTTCTAGGGGTCCAGCAGTTGTAACTTTGTGGTGCTGTTAATCCAGGTATCAGTTCAAACACCTTAACCACTGCTCTACCTCTTAACCCAGGGGTGCCGCTAAGGGAGGGGAAGGTGGGGTGGTAGTTGATGATTATAAAGGCCCATTTACTTTGGGGGCCCCCAGAGATCAGTTTTAATAGTAGTAACAGTGCTTGTTGTTATGTTACAGTATGTTACAGTCTGAATGGGTGTGTTGGGGGATCCCAACCTTATTCATTCTGAGGGTCCAAAATTTCTAGCGGTGCCTCTGCATGAAGCAATCATTATTTTGTTTTCGAGCAAGTATTACTGTATCACTGTATATGCAATTATGTTCTGCAAGTTTTAAAAACAGCTATAAATTAATCAGATGTGCATAAAATGACTTACTGGTCGATTAATAAAAAGTAGCTGTGCTGAGTAGGTCCATAGTTCATTATTAACAGGGTGTTTGTTTGTAAAGTAATTATTCCTATGTAGGCTTTTAAATCATTTCTTCTTTCAGGATCACTGCTTCTATTTCTGATAAAAAACCTAACAAGCTGATTAGACAGTGTCATTTCCGACATGCTACGTTATATAATTGTTCGGGTTTTTTTCCAATAGTTTGCTCTTTATTGTTGTTATTATGTCCTGTCTTGCATGCTACCGAGCGATACGGCCTTAAGAAAGATTAAAGCTGAAATAATTCCCTGCTTGACTAACTTTGCAAATTGGTCATGTCAAGCATCCTGCAAACGGTCGAATCAGCAGCGCTGTACAAATGACCAGCCAGTCCAATTACGGATTGTTGTCACATATCACCCTTTTTTTGTTGCAGAAACACACAACTAAGGCTGATAGTGAAGAAACGGTTCATTCAAATATGTCCGTCGAGCTTTATTTATTTATTTTCGTACATTTTCAGTAATAGGCGTATTTTATATCAGCTTTTTTTTATATAAGTAAAGAAGAAAAAAAATAATGTATATTTATTTATTTATTATAAGCGGAGTGGTGTCAGCTCACTGGCGTAATTGCCTGTCAACTTTCTTGTCAGCGAGAAAGTCATTTGAAATTTGTCACTCATTTTGATGCTACCTTGCCTTTGGTTTGTATCCGCTACCAGATTGCAGCGCAAAAAAAAGTTAATGCCATATATGTAATATATATTTAAAAAATGCATTAAAATAGAAATGTCTCTTTTGTCCTGTGCTTCTGCTTGGTAGCTGCTTAGGACTTTTCCCAAGTCACTTTCTTCTCAATGGGTGGTGTTACCAGAGTTGGTTGGCCTTTCACAAGGCATCTAGAGGATAGACGTAATTTCTTATTCTTCTATAAGCCAACCATGTGACTCTCTCTCTCTCTCTCTCTCTCTCTCTCTCTCTCTCTCTCTCTGTATTCTGACTGGATTAAATAAGACCAAAGTAAACCATTTCTTTTTTGCTATGATTTATCGAAACATCCTCCATCTTTGCGTCTTCTCTTTCTACAAAAAGTAGAATAGCGTATCAAGCGCAAAAGCTCCAGCCGTGCTTATAAGATCTTCAATTTTGTGTTGATGTAAAGCTCCGCCTTGGCCGCACTCGAGCGGCTCTGCTATCAAGCCGTGAACTGTTAAATTGCTTTGGCTTTGAAGCAGCGTTCGCATGTGGTCCGATGTATTACTTAAGCAAGGAAGCGTACAGCCTGAAATGGATGTGTAAAGGGTGTATTGTTTACAACTCTTTGCCAATTTGTTCAGCTTGACAGCAAGATGTCAGCATTCATTTGGTCGTGACTGATTGGGGAAGGTGATGGTCGTCTGGCTTAGTGAGCGGCTATGGCTGAACAGTTAAAACATTGCCAGTACCCATATGAGATTCATAAATTTGGCTCAGAAAGCGATTACCTCTTGCTTTTCTTCCTGTCTGGCACGAACTCTCTCACACTGAATCATGTCAGCTTATGAAACGCTGACGTTATAGGAGAACACGTGGAAATCAGCGTTGCCTGATGAAGCTAGAACTCTGTTGAAATTATTTTAAAAGGAAATAAACATAACACAGGATCAGGGATTTTGGACAGCAGGGTCTTAAAGCAGGATTTGTGAATCGATCTGCAGTCGATAAGTTTCACAAATTATTTTCAAACAAGTTTATGATTAAAATTGGTAATGGAAAATTTCAATTCCTATATAATAATAATAAAACAATTTGTCCTGGTGCTCAGTGTTTCTTTTAATCTGTAGTTTTTCTTCTTAGGTAAAGGAGCAGAACTGGAGGGTTTATGGATAAAGAGTGTTTGATGAACTGGAATATTTGTATGCTGTCATTCTTCCACTCTTTATAGTTATGCTGCCATAGTGAGTCTGGCTGGAGTCCCCAACTACACAGTGTCTTTCATTTTTATACAACAATACACTTAATAATCCATATCTCTCTGTCTATCTCTGGCTTTTCCTCTTCCTCTGTCTCTCTCTCTCAAGGGCAGGTTAATTCATTTCAATTCAATGTTATTTGTATAGCGTTTTTACAATGGTGATTGTCACAAAGCAGCTTTACACAATCGAAGAAATATGAAGAAACCTTGAGAGGAACCAGACTCAACAGAGAACCAACCTCATTTGGGTGAAAAACAAGTAGCAGGAATTAAGTGGTTACATTGTACAGTGTGTGTGAGCAACTTAAATCATTAGTCCTTAAATAACAGCTGGAACGTCTTTTATGGTGGAGTGGGACATCCTTGGTCACCCTGGTGATGTATCATCCACTGTAGCAGGTCACAGGGAAGGGTCCGACAGGTCCGGGGTGGAGATGGGGTCTGGATCACCGGCAGCTCTGATGTGGCATATGTAGCTCAACATTGAGAGAGAGAGAGAGAGAGAGAGAGGGAAAGGGAAAGGAAGACAAAAAAGAAGGAAAAAAGTTAAGTTACAATGTAATCACACGGTTTGGATTGATTAAATGAATAATGTAGAGTAAAGCATGGACTCCGGCAAGACTAACTTTGTCAGCATAACTAAAAGGAGAACCAGAGGGAAACACAGACATGAGGGCTCCCTGATATGTTAAGCAACCAGCCGCTCTCATCATCAACACCGTGATCAATAAGAGAGGGGAAGACAGCATCTAAACATACCAGATCACCATAATACTCAACACCCATGAGTCCCCCGGATCTGCTCCTTTATCTAAGGGGAATCAAATACAAAAGGCTTGATTGAATAAATACATTTTTAACCTGGACTTAAACACTGAGACTGTGTCTAATTTTCAAACAGTCATAGGGAGGCTATTCCGTAGCTTTGGGGCTCTGCCCCCTGCTGTAGTTCTTATAATGCGTGGTATTGACAGGCAGCCTGCATCCTTTGATCGAAGTAGGCGTGGCGGAACATAAGATACTATGTTAAACATGCCCTAGTTGCCAGTTTTC
This sequence comes from Bagarius yarrelli, assembly GCA_005784505.1. NCBI lineage: Eukaryota > Metazoa > Chordata > Actinopteri > Siluriformes > Sisoridae > Bagarius > Bagarius yarrelli. The sequence goes on from VCAZ01000153.1 coordinate 254,445, forward strand.
TGCCTCTTTTTTGCTCCAATTTGCCCAATCATGCTTCTGGATGCTGCTCTGTTCGACTGAAGTCCACTCTGCTGGGGATGTTTCTCATCTACGTCCTGGGGATCCATAAAATTATGGAGCCACACATGAGCTTCGAGGATGAACTCACTATGCTCCACTGTGTGACACATTCAGTGTCACCCAAATAAAGATGGGTTCCCTCTTGAGTCAAGGTTTCTTCCTACTTTCATCTCAGGGAATTTTTCCTGGCCACAGTCGCCACCGGCTTATTCATTAGGGACAAACTTACATTTTCTTACTGTTACTGAAATCTGTGTAAAGCTGCTTTGAGACAATGTCCATTGTTAAATGTGCTGAACAAAAATGCTGAACAAAAAGTGCTGAACAGTGCTGAACAAAAATAATTTAATAAAAATGTATCCAAGCTTTGAATAATGTTCTTCATTTGTTGTCGCTGTTTCTACATAGCTTTTACTTCACATTCTCTGGTTTTCTGTGACAGCCCAAATACATGTAGATAAATTGATTGGCTATGCAATTTTTTACTAAATTTTAATGCAACAATTTTTACACCACCTGCCTTATCTCGTGGGGATCCTTAACATAACATGAAAATTGTGTTGCAAAAATAGGGGAGAAAAATGGTATCCCCCATAACCTGCGGGACCGAGAAACCACAGGGTTCCTGCAGATCCTTAAAGAGTCTTAAATTAGAAATTTTAAATTTCAGGCCATAAAAAGCCTTATTTTTACTTATAAAATTTGAAATAGACACTTTGACCAGGACATGTCTAAATACTTTTTGGAAATTTCTAATTAGCATTAGATTTACTGCAACATTTAGCAAAGCAAGACCGAACCACAGGGTTATAAATACAAAATATTTGGGGAACAAGCAACACCTGGACACAATGAGGGAACAATCAACTAATGACAGGACAGGGAGACTCATATGACATGACACAGACAACAAACAAACATGGAGCACATGGAGTAGAAAGGCTCACAGTTGCCCTCTGTTGGTCCAGCAGGGTAACACACCTGGCAAGCCTGACCGAATGCTGACAATTTGCTTGTTTACGTGACAATTCGAAACAATTTACGACAGCTTTATATAATGTCACTGTTTCTGCACACAAAAGCAAGAGACAAGGAGAAGTTTAATGCGATTTGGCTCCAGGATGCGAAGTATAACGAATGGTTATCTGGTCAAGGAACGAGTTTAAAGAGGATGCAAGATAAAAACCTTCAAACTTGGGACAATGAGTAATAAAGCAGTGGCGTCCCGGCAAGAACTGATTACCAGGTCAAACACACTAAGAAAACACTATAAGGAAAAGATAGAGGAGATGGATGACTTGGATAAGGAATCGAAAGAAAGGCTTTTAGGCTACCAGAAAAATAATGCTGAGATGCATCTGTTTTTTTATTTTTTATTGAATATAAATTGTTCTGCTGTGCAGAAATGATATTAATTATTCTTTGTTAGGGTCTTAAAAAGTCTTAGATTTGTTGTTACTAGCAACACTGAACCTTCAGTATGTCCTGATTCTGTCCTGGGCTCTCAGTCCGGTGAGAAATCTCTGTTACAGCTGTTGCAGGATCACATCAGGCAGCCAGAACCTTGACGAGTTCCCAAATCACCTCTTGCGGCGAATCAGCTTTTAATAAGGCGCTTCCAGATTGTCAAGCGTGACCCTCATGAAGAATAAGGGCAGCAGCTCTGTGGAGAAACCTGTAGTCATTGTTTCAGAAGAACAGATTGTGACTATCAGTGAGGGCAGAAAAACAAAGAGCTTTAAACGCAACATGAGCTCATGCCTCCCCACCACTGATGGTACAGCGCCTGTAACGATGTTTCCATTTTATTTATTATTAATTGAATGCATGCTTCTTTGGTGCTGCAAATACATAGAACCTTCCAGATGCCATAAGCATGTCAGTGGCTAATAAATAATGAAAGGGTAAAAAAAAGTGCTAAACAGAACTAAAGCTATTTTAGTAAACACAATTTGTGTAAGGTCACGAAAATCTGCTGAAGTCTATCCCAGCCGTCTCTATAAGGGAGAAAGGCAGGAGGAAACACCCTGGACAGGTCTCCAGTCCATCACAGGGCCACACACACACTCACACTCACTCCTATGAGCAATTTAGAAACACTAATCAATCTAACATACATGTTTTTGGACTGTGGGAGGAAACCGAAGAACCCGGAGTAAACTTACACAAGCATGGGAAGAACATGTAAACTCCAAACAGAAGGACCCCTGCCTGGAAATCGAACATTTACAGCATGTGGCAGACGCCCTCATCCAGAGCAACTTACTATATTCCTTGTTATACAACCGAGCAAGTGGGGGTTAAGGGCCTTGCTCAGGGGCCCAACAGTGGTGGCTTGATCAACCTGGGAATAGAACCCACAACCTTCGGGTTGGTAATCCAACACCTTAACCATGAGCCACCATGAGCCAGCTGGGACTTTTTGTTGTGAGGCAGCAGTGCTAACCACTAATTTGCCCTATTTTTAATAAAAGACCAAACATATTTACCTATCTATAATTTTAGAGCATTTATACATCTGTGCTTGTCCTGACAGCGGTATATTATTATTGTTATTATTATTATTATTATTATCTATTTTGTGCTATCTATCTATAGTGCTGACGGCCATGACAGATGTTCCTTACTGAGAACATAAGATCTAATCTTGTTTTCATGTAACAAGCTGCTTCTGAGAACTTAGTTTTTTTCCTCTATCCGTAGTTCATTCATCCGTCTTTGATTCACTAAGCTCTTTCATCCTGGTCCAGTTCGAGAAGCGTATTTCTTGGAAAGCTGGCTGCTTTAAAAGATCCTCATATTTTCCTTAATATAATATACAAACCAACCTTTTTTTGTAGTTGTTATGGAAACAGTAGGAATGTTAGTAGATCATTTGTGATAAGTACGGATTTCACAGTCTAAGACGCTGAATATCGTTCCTCCATGAGCACTTGATGTTGCTTAAGTGCTCCTCAGGTTCCACCTTGACCATTTGTTCATGGTAATTTCTCACAGCAGTGGCTCAGGATTACTCACCCACGGGTTTGGGGTATATTTAGCCCTCTCTACAGTCAACTCTTGCATGTAATAATGTGGGTACTGTGGGTACACTGATTCAGCAAAGACAACATTGTCTTCTAGATTTACATTTATCTAATTTCTCTTAACAGTTAAGGGTTATATTTCTTGCTCAGGGGTCCAGCAGTGGCAGGGGTGGTGGTGCTGGGAATTGAACCTATAATCAGAAGTCCCACATCTTAATTAATAAGCTATCATTTTGTTTACTGGTTACATTTGTATCCTGCTCAATTAATAAGATAAGATTTCAGTATATTATCAACAATCAAACTAGTTCACTTCTTGCAGTATAAATGTACATTTTTAAAACATTTTCCCCCATCAGATTCTTTGTCCTGCACTTGTACAACTACTGCATCCCTGCCCTACTCGCTGCTGATTACCTAAATCTGGAAGATACCCTTTTACATGATCTTTCTTTTACTCAGATTTACTACATCAGATTTCACATCTGCTAAACACATTTACATTTACGAATCCCAGCACCACCAAGCCACCACTGCTGGGCCCCTGAGCAAATTGCTCAGTTGTATAAACACCAATAAACACACAGGACAATCGACATACATCAATAAACACACAGGACAATAGATACACACCAGTAAATACACAGAACAATAGATACACACCAATAAACACACAGGACAATAGATACACACCAATAAACACACAGGACAATAGATACACACCAATAAATACACAGGACAATAGATACACACCAATAAACACACAGGACAATAGATACACACCAATAAACACACAGGACAATAGATACACACACACCAATAAACAAAATAGATACACACCAATAAACACACAGGACAATAGATACACACTAATAAACACACAGGGCAATAGATACACACCAATAAATACACAGGACAATAGATACACACACACCAATAAACACACAGGACAACAGATACACATAATAAACACACACTAATAACACACAGGACAATAGATACACACACACACCAATAAACAAAATAGATACACACTAATACATACACACCAATAAATACACAGGACAATAGATACACACCAATAAACACACAGGACAATAGATACACACCAATAACACAATACACCGACACAGGACAACCAATAGATACCCACACACCAATAAACAAAATAGATACACACTAATAAATACACAGGACAATATATACACACTAATAAACACACAGGACAATAGATACACACCAATAAATACACAGGACAATAGATACACACCAATAAACACACAGGACAATAGATACACACTAATAAACACACAGGACAATAGATACACACACACAACACATAATACAAAATAGATACACACTAATAAACACACAGGACAATAGATACACACTAATAAACACACAGGACAATAGATACACACCAATAAATACACAGGACAATAGATACACACCAATAAACACACAGGACAATAGATACACACCAATAAATACACAGGACAATAGATGAAAAGGACAATAGATACAGACCAATAAATACACAGGACAATAGATACACACCAATAAATACACAGGACAATAGATACACACTAATAAACACACAGGACAATAGATACACACACCAATAAATACACAGGACAATAGATGAAAAGGACAATAGATACAGACCAATAAGTATACGAGACAATAGATACACACCAATGAATACACAGGACAATAGATACACACCAATAAACACACAGGACAATAGATACACACCAATAAATACACAGGACAATAAAATAGTACTGTGTGTATGATCATAATGAAGTGGATTGATACAATGGGACATTGCTGAAGATCTGAATTCATAACAGTATCTATTGACTCGGTTTAAAGACAAAACAGAAATGACTCAGTGGAGATTTCTGAACTGTGTTTTGTCTGTCAGAAAACAGAACACCTTTCATTAAACGGCATTGCTTTTTAGATGTATATAAACTACACCGAACCAACACCTGTACAGACTAATCAACACTAGCAGATGGGACACATTTGTAAGGATTTTGGAGACACTTATTTGGATCCAATCCGTAAATCACCTTCATCTTGTAGATAAGAAGTTCTTTAGATCTTTACAGCCGATTTCTTTTCTTATCTTAGCATGTGAGACATTTATAATTAAAATGAAATCACACACACACACACACACACACACACACACACACACACACAACTCCAGGAGGTTTTACCGAACACATTTTATCCATGTTATACAAATGTAAATACAGCTGTCATTGCTACACCAAATCTAAAAGCCAAAATTCCCTCTAAAGCATTATGTCAAAACACACACGGTCCATAACAGCTGGAATTGCCATTTGAATGGAATTTGGGATGATGGAAATAGCAAACAGCACAGGAGGGTGAAGGTAATGAGATAATTTGCATATCAGCGTGCCAAACAGCGAACAGAGTCTATTCATATGAAACA